>APFE031489323.1:0-16363 GCA_000404065.3 Pinus taeda
GTACATCTGATGGCTTTTGAATCTAGTTTTCTTCTGTCTTCCTTTGGAATATGGGCAACTGCTTTAGACCCAAATACTCTTAAATGTTTTACTGCAGGCTTAAATCCATATAGTGCTTCAGAAGGAGTTTTAAACTCAAGACTCTTTGTAGGACTCCTATTTTTCAAATAAACTGCAGTATTCAATGCTTTAGCCCAAAAACCATTTGACAGATTCTTACCTTTCAACATGCTTCTAGCACATTCAACCAATGTTCTGTTCTTTCTTCTTATTACTCCATTCTGCTAAGGAGTATGGGGTATTGTGAATTGTTGTAATATTCCATGGTCTTTACAATACTTGATAAACTCATCTTTCCTGTGTTCTCCCCCTTAATTGGAGTGGAGAATTTTTATCTGCTTCCCTATTTTCTTTTCAATCATATTTTTGAACTTCTTAAAGTATTCAAATGTGTGACTCTTCTTACTCAAGAAATATACCCACGAAAATTTGTGCAGTCATCAATAAATAGTAAAAAATATAGGACACCTCCTAATGACTTTGTTTGCATGGGTCCACAAAGATATATGTGCACTATTCAAGTATAACTCTCTATTTCTTCTCTATTTGAACAGGGAATTCTTCTCTATGCATATTTCCTAATGTACATGCTTCACAATCATTATGCACTTGTTTTAACATAGGAAGGTCTCTTACCATTTCCTTTTTCTGAAGTAACAACAAATCATTATAGTTGATATGACCAAATCTCTGATGCCACAACTCTTCTGTAGTCAAATCCACTGATGTTAAAACTCGAACTGGTGTTGGTCTTACATCCAATTTGTACAGACCTCCTGTTTGAATTCTTGTAGCAATTGTCTTCACGCCATCTAGTAGATCTTTAATATAACAGTTAGATTTAAAAAATTCAACTTTAAGGTCTTGATCTCTAATCATGGTACATAAATCAAGTTCTTTGTTATACTGGGCACATACATAACATTATGAATTTGTCTTACATTACCATTAAGTAAAATGACAGAAATTTTCCCACATCCTTTGATCTGATGACTTCTATCATTACCTAGGTAGATTTGTGCTCTGTCATTGATTTCTTTAAAATCTTCAAACCATTGCTTGTTCCCTGTCATATGTGTTGATGCTCTTGAATATACATACCAGATGTTTGCATCAACATTCTCATCACGATCTGCCATGAACAAAATGAAATTTCGCTCATGATTATCATTCGCGAGATGACCTACATGTCTTTTATGCCTTTGTTGTTCTTCACGATATTTCTTCTTCTTACACTCTCTAGCTATATGACCTAGTTTTCTGCAATAAAAACACTTAATTACAGAGTTGTTTCTATTCGGATTCATACCTTGGGTTAGATTTGGTCTTTTCTGTGAGCTTCCTCCGTTTTGCTGTTGAGGATTTCCTTTTCCTTTGTAGAAGTTTTTTTTCGCCATCAATGCAAGATCGACACTTTAGGGCTTTAGAGTCGATCTTCTTTCTTCTTCTTGCATCAGTATTCCTGTCAGTTCTTCAAACTTCAGGATTTTCTCTCTTGAATTTATCCCAGTGATGAACATTTGGTAGTCATCAATCACACCATTCATCGTAATTGTTACAAGATCTGTATTGTCAACTGTATGACCAATGTCTGCCAATTTTTTCTTCAAGTCTTTGCTCCTTGCTATGAAGGCAACAACTATTTCATTCTCCTCCATCTTCAGGGATAAGGTCTTGTTCTTCAGAAATAGAAGACGATTTTCAGAAACAGAAGAGGATTTGTATTCTTGATCTCATATAGATCCTTCAAAATTCCCCAAATTTCACTTGCGGATTTACATTCTCTGGCATGTGGTATGATGCAGTCTTTCACTGACATCTTTAGCAGCATACTTGCTTTACCCTCACACTTCTCCCAATCTGGGACTATTGCAGATCCAGTTTCTGGCTTCTGTTCATCCCCATTTGTAATCGTCTAAGCACTCTGCACTTCTAGCAGATTCTGCATCTTAAATTTCCAATTCGCATAATTGGATCCATTGATCTTGTTATGCTCATTTAAGCATGCTTCAAACATATGATTATTCATCTTGGTGATTAAAACAAGTTTGACAGGTAAAAAAAAATGTTGGATTTACCCAAGCTCTATGTCAAATATAGAGACTGCTGATCTCTAATGTTGTTTTCAACATCCTCCTTCTGGTCTTCTTCTCGACAGACCTCAGTCTCCATGCAGCCTTCTCTTGGGAGCCACCGCCAAAACGTAGCCCCTCTTTATGTTGTGATGTTGTTTGTTGTTTCCCGACCTCGCAACCTTCTCTGGGCTTCTCACCATGGTCGTCGCACTTATCCACCGCGGAGTTGCGACCATCGTCGCAGATGTACACGTGATATATGTGACTCTCTCATCGTAGATGTACACTTAATAACTACGATGATCTAGAAGATGAAAACACGTAGAAGTGTTATAGTGTGATCGTCGTAGTTGTACCTCAAATACTTGCAACGATTTCACAATAGGCGTGACTGGCAGGTTCCTCACTCGGCGAACAGGTTTTCTTTGCCCTGTCGTTCTGATACCATGATAAAATATGCAATGTTTTATATTAAATGAAGTGAAACCCACTGGTCAGCTCTACGAAAGAGAGTCTGAACCAGGAGAGTTTGGCTTTGCAAAACGCTCTACATTGTTCATGTACATTACACAATATATAGTAATCACAGAATTAGGGAAGTTAGAACAATAACCTAAAAAATAGAAACTAATTCCTATCCTGAGGTCACATGAGCCAAATCACTATTCTAAGATATTCTCCATTATCTCTAACAGTAGAGATGTGTTTCGACGTCTATAAAACTTAGCTGTTTTCATTCACTTCGGCATTAGACAATGCTAGCATGAACTTGTGATCCTTGTATCGTCACATATATAAAGGGAGACCCCCATAGGCTGCAAGCCTTTATCCATAGGAAGTCAAGTCTGCCGCCCTGTAACATGATACACCGAACACAACATTCGGGGAGATTTCTTCCACGTACATCAAGTCCTTGGTAAATTTATTTGCTAAGGTGTATATTGCAGTTCAAGGTTACTTGGTGCTCCTTTTACCTAGATTCACCTGAGTTGTCATTTCGATCTTTTCTAAATCTTTAAATTTGAAAAGATCATCAAGAAACTTGTCCTTTCAAGCTCGCTAAACCATCAAAGGTGACTAGAGTCACCTTTTCGTCCTTTTCTTGACTCTTAAAATATGAAAAGGAAAAGTCTTTATTTCTAACAATAACTGCCCATGATAAACATGTTGAACTCAAGTAGTTGCTTCTTGGAAAAATATTGAGTAATTCCCTATTAATTTAAAGATTGTTGAAAGCCCTCAATGAATCTCCTCTACTTTTTTATTTTGAGAGGAATTCATCATGGCTGAACCATTGAGTTCATCTCATAGTTCCTCTTCATTGTCTAATACTGAAGGGTCCTTCCAAGGAGTTCATCCAAAGCTTCCTCAGTCACTTGAAGATCAAGTTTTTGAATTTGGGATTATTCGAAGTATCCAACCTCTGTCTTCTCATCCACCTCCATCAGATTCCTAGTAACCTCAAGAATCTGATCCTGATAACCCTGATAATCCTATTAAGAACCCTAAGAGTCCGCAAACTCCTGAGAGTCTGCAGAGGCTTGTTATCTATTCGTCAAATCCGTTATTCGATTCTATTGTGATATCTCCTCAGCGTCGTTACAGTCCTTACGATCGGCCTGGTATTCCTTTGGAGTTATCTCCTCATACATGTTGGTTCCTCGTCACTAGTTGTTTCCATCTATGGAGTCAAAAGGTGAAATCCCAACATCTTCTCCAGGTCATTCAAAATTTTCTGCTACCCATACTCCTCATGTCGATGATGAGAAAGGATATGAATTTCCTCCAGAAGGATTTCCTTATATAGGAAGAGCCCCATCTCTCAACTTTCCTAAAACTAGTGGACCCATGTTGCCACCTTGTTATACAACCTTAGTTAGCTAGTTTCAGGTACTCCTAGTGCTTTGTCATTGTATCGAAACCCCATTTGGTCTTCAAATTCCATGCCTACATCCGGTCCGTTCATTCTGAATGTGACCTCTCGAACTTCTATACAAACTGTTTTTACCTCCCTTCCCGTTCAACCTATGATTTTGTCACAGCCTATCTCGTCATTTCAACCAACTCTTCTGGTACAACCAACTGTTTCAGGTCAAGTTTCGATAAGTTCTTCTACTCCTCCATCAAGTGGACAGAATGAGGCACCGCTTGAGGAAAAGGATCCGAATACTCCTCTTGTGTCAGGTGAAACCAATGTGAGTGGATTACAAACTCACATGGTTGGAGTGAATCAACCTTACTATGGTAATATTTATAACCCTATTGGTCAATCTGGGTCAGGTAACATCCAATATCAGCAGCCTTTTATGGCTCAATTTCCACTCCAACAGGCTTATGTCCCATATAGTTCGCAAGCCTTGGTTAATCAATCTTATATTCCTTAAGCAGGAGCTTATGTTCAACTTGGTCAATCTGCTATTCTTAGTGGATATGGTCAGATTCAATTCGGAAACTATCAATACCCATGGGGTATATCCCAAGGAACTATCTAGTAGTCCTTGCAGCAGTAAGGGCAACATTCACAGTAGGAAGGGAAAACATTGCAATCAAGGGAAATTTTACAGTCGCAGGGGCAACCTTTTCCATAGTCTCAATAGCCTTTGGAGCCACAAAATCAATTTGTTCAGAAGTCTACTCAGCATTTGTACTCGCATGGCCAACCTTTGCAGTGGCAAGGTCAACCTTTACAACAGAAAAGTCAACCTTTGTAGCAGCAACGTCAACCTTTGCAACAACAATATTTATATGTGTATCAACAAGGTCAACCTTTGCAAACCCAAGGTCAACCCCTGCAACAGTATGGTCAATCTCCTTATGTCCAAGGTCAACAGGTTCAATAACCTTATAACCCATATGTCATGTACAATGCTTAGCAGCGGCCTATGGTGGGTCAATATCAAACCCACCCTAGACTAAATTCACCTTATGGTCAAGGTAACCCTTAGTGGGGACAAAATTAGGTCCCGTATGGACAAAATCCTCCACCATGGGGGAAAATCCTTACCAGCAAGGTTGGAACCCACAGTTTGGATCTCCTCAAAGACCCTATATGTCGTTTAACATACAATTGTCTTTCTTGGCTACATTGGACCTGCATGATGTCTTGAGGATCACGAATGATCCCATTCTTCATTCACCTTAATGGCCTCTAGTTCCAACTAAAATTCCAATCGATTGTCCCAAATTCAAGGGAAATTCTAAAGAGGATCTGCAAGCCCATGTGATGACATATCACCTATGGTGCTCCTCCAATTCGTATTTTGACCTTTCGATCTGTCTTTGCCTCTTTTTGGGAACCCTCACAGGTGCTGTTGCAAAATGGTAGATCGAGTAGCCTCAAGGTACCTATGCTGACTTCAACTCTCTATCTATGGCCTTCCTCACCCACTTCCAATTGTTAGTTCGATATGAAACTAGCACTCATTTTCTCACACCCCTTAAGAAAGACACCACGACCCACATTTCCGATCTTATCCATGAATGGGGAAGTCGGCGTCGCCTCACAAAATTTGATATTGCTGATGAGTTGTTGACTAAATGGTTCACAAAATCATTTGTTAACAAGATTTCTAAATATATAGCTATGTGTGGATGTGTTACTGAAGAGAAAGTTATTTCCCATGCTCAATATCTAGACTTAGTCTATTCACAATCTGGCACATTATATGAGATGTTCCCTGATGCTCCGAGACCATATTCAGATATAACAACATCAAAGTCTCCTAATGTACCACCTGTGGATGGTGTGATTAGTTCCGTGTCTCAGACTTCCACGAAATCGTCTTTGAAGCAGAAATTTGTTTCAAGCACTGGTTCCAATAATCCTTCGAAGAATTCATCCAGTCTTGATAAAACCTCTCAGGTACATGTTGTTCAGTGTACAGTAGTAAATAAGGCCTCTAAGGCTAAGAAAAAGCGCAAAGGTAAAGCCATAGTCAATGCCCCAAAATAGGACCCGCCCAAATCATCTACTGATGATGCTTCTAAAAGAAAGCCAAAATATCCTTGCCTCATCTGTGAGGAAGATCATTACACCAATTATTGTCCCCAACGTTCTGAAGTTAATCGCTTGTTGAAAGGGACTCCAGTTGTCTTAAAAGAACCTTTTCCATCTCAGCGGACGCAGTTGGTAGACCAACCATAATCCTTTGCCTCTTCTGGTTCCCAATTTTTCACGATGAAAAGTTCATCACCTATTTCGATTGCTACTCTAACAAAGGACTATCAAACCACACATAAGCAGAAGGTGGGGAAATTAGTCGCTGATATCCCTTCTACTTCTACTCCATCTAGTCTTGGTCCGCTCCATATTGAGCACCCTAAAAATGAGTCTATAATCCGACCACCCCTAAGGGTGTTCTTCAGAAATCATCTTATAAACCGAATGTTAGAGCTACACAACACTACAATATTGTTGAGGATTTAGCTCAAGCACCTTCGTTGATGTCTACCTTGGAGCTTCTTCAAACCTGTCCAATGCAGTGAAAGTCACTGTTATCTATTATAGGTGTTATTGATCATTCCAATTCAAGTGTGCTTACCTTTGATCTTGAAAACCACGTCCCTTGTCTTCCTCATTAGATTTATTTTCTGGTACAAGCTCTTATTAAAGGAAAGACGATCCATCAGACTATTATTGATGAAGGTGCTTCTACTTGCATCATGTATGTTTCGTGTTGGAAGGCCATTGGCTCTCCTTCTCTTAACCGGTCCCTGAACAACTTGGAGGCCTTTAATGGCAGAGGCTCACGTCCATATGGTATTCTAATGAACTTTCCAATTACATTGGAAGGAAAGACCGTTGAATTAGAAGTAGAAGTTGTAGATGTGGATCTCAACTACAACTTTCTGCTCAGGTGAAGCTAGACCCATGCTATGTTTTGTGTAGTTTTTTCTTTGTTATCGGTGCTTCATTTTCCTCACGAAGAAAAAATTGTCACCGTCGATCAATTGTCTTTGCTTTCTTCTAGTTCATCCAATGGCAATGTCCCTTACGTGGGAAATTATGAAATTTCGAGGGGGAAATTTTCTTCAAAGACTCTGCTTTAATGGGTACTTTTACTCTCCCACTTCCACATGTTAATTCAATCAATATGAAATTAGTTTCTATGGATCCTTGGATTATCCCTACCCTAGATCAAATTGATTCATTTGGCCATTCTATGCCTTTAAGTCCATTGGAGAAAAATTATCAAGAAATCATCTTAACTTTAATGGCCGCTTCAGAAACTCATACTGTTTTCAGTATGAACTTGGACACTTATGTGCCATCTCCTTGACTTGCTTCTTGGGATTCTTCGAATCCTTTGAATGAGGCATTCCCCACCGATGAGAGTATCATTAAGGTCATTTCTTTGGACAAAACTCCATGGAGCAATTTCCATCAGCGTTCTTCATTTCTTCCCAGCCTCGGTGAGATGCCTTCTTATCTTGAAGAGTTTGTTTCTCATTGTCCCACGTCTCCACTTTAGACACTTGTCTTGGTCCATGAAGTCTTGTTAGAACGTAATATGCGAAAAATTATCGCAACCCTACCCATTGACATTTCAATCCATCCTGAAATCGTCAAAATATTTCAACTGGGGGCACCTTTTCCTCATCATCAGTTCAAGTTTTTCTTGCCTCCTTTCATGAGATTTTATCCCCGAGTCTCTAGCATTTTCCCATTCTCGCGATGGGTTTTTCATCTTATGACTCGTAACCTACACTCGCCCAAGGGGCATGGGGGCATAACCTTTTATGAGTTCTACTCTATTCTTTGACTGATTCGATGCTTACACGTCATGTCAATGGTGAAACTCCAGTTTTATTCTATGTTGATCGATTACCCGAGTCCAGAAACAGATTGCATCTGAAGAAGTATTATGCGTGAAATTCATGTAATGAATTTTGTACATTAGTGTGCGATTTTTAGTTTTTGTGTGTTTGTTTGCTTTGCAGACACGTGTTTTTTTTCTTACACTGTGTTCCACTCGATTTGCAGATGTTGTCAAGCCATTACATTGGTTTTACTGATGGTGCTTGTTGTAGCACACATAACTTGTCTTCTGCAACATGGGTACTCTATAACCCTAGTGGTGAGCTGATTAACTTACAAGGAATATGCCTTGGTCCAATAACCAATAATATTGTTGAATACAATGCATTTATTGAACTCTCGTTAGAAGCGATTGCTCTTGGCATTAGGGATTTAGTTGTCAAGTTGGATTCACAACTCACTGTGTTACAGTTCAACAATCATTACTCAGTGATAAATCCACAAATATTGTGTATGTATCTACGTGTTAGATTACTATAAAGAAATTTTGATTTCATCGCATATCAACATATTCCACGTAATTTAAATACATTAACAGATGCATTAGAAAATTTTGTTCTTGATATTTATAAAATTGATCATATTATGGACACATGTGTAGAAAATAAACCATGCACACACACACACACACACACATATATATTGCATCTGTTGTTGGCTTTCAAAGCCTACAAAATGTGTAAAAAAGCTAGAAGGGCTATCAGCCTACACGGTGATCATGATAGCATGAGACCACTCTAATATCTCGACCTAACAGTCGACACAGTCTCACAGATACTCCCACTGTGTGTCTCTACCAACACAATGGAACATCATTAATAGTGGCATACTCTGGGACTCCTCGAGTTATTTCCTCCAGATTGTGCTCCATTTCAGCTAAGGGGTTTGTCCCTTCTTCGTAGTTTGTTCCCACTATATGATGAGAAACTCGTCGTGCTATTAGCGACATGCTTGGTGGTCTCTCTAGTCCCAGATCTGCACATTTATAAAAAGTTGAGTCTCAGTTTACACTTTTACAAAAAAAACATAAAACTTGAAAAAGTCCAAAAAACAAGTTTTTACCTGCATCAGTCCAATGTTCTCCTGGTGGCAGAGGTAGGTCTGGATCCTACCTGAAATCTGTGCCAATGTAAGTATAGTCATCTACCAAGAGCAGTTGGTGTTCTAGCTAAGCAAAGAATTATGGTGGGTAATGCAGACACTAACACATTCCTCCTCAAGGCATGAGTTGACTCCATCTCACGAGTATCAGATCTCAAGGGGTAGTATTTGGTACCTCTTCCCACTGATACCAGAATAAGGGCACTAGAAGGCCACCAATATTGAACTGAACCCAAATTTATTCAGGTGTCCATTCTTCCCCTTGTTCAGTTTTCGTTTCATATTTGCCAAAAGGCCTCCACACTATTTAAATATGGTGGGTGTCAAACATGCGATAGCATACTCGCACTGGGACTTTGAAGCCTCATGCAAGGCTTGTGTGCCAGATACATGCACCATAGTGAACAAGATTATTCTCAAGACGAGGTTGTTGGTGATTGTTGCTATCTTCACCTTTCCTCCATTGGTCATTTCGACACCTGGACAATGCCTTTGGACTAAAGTCCTTGTACTTTCACCTCCTTGGCGAGATCCAAAGAGTTGGATCGCTTCCCCTCGTCGGGACAATCTTGTGATGAAGTAGATATCCATCTCCTCAAGTTATATTTCCTGGCCTTTTATGATGAAGATCTCTCGATCTAAATCCCAGAGACTATTCAAGTAAGGCAGCAATTCCATCTGGGCCCTTAACCCTATGGTCCTGAAGAACTTTAGCAACTTGTAATTCCTCGAAGCATTTATGCATTCCGGGTTATGAGCTGTTTAGTGGTATTTGGCCTCATGGCCTCTTTCCTTCCATTCCAAGACCATGATCTCCTGCAAAACATCATTTAACACTAATTAATGCTTTTTTCATGGATTAAAAAAGAAATTGCTTGAAAAGAGGGTTTTTCTTCTAAAAACCCCGCCTCGACGCCATCGCGCCTATTTTTACAAACAGAACAATGTCATAGCATGAGCCTTTTGGCTCAAGCACGATCATCGCAAGTCTGATGACCATACCTGCAATGATCGTCGACACCCTAAAAATTAAAAATCCTCGCTTATAACATAAAAATTACTGTTTAAAATGCATAAAAAAGTGATAAAATGCAAGAGTAGGGGTGGGCCTCTTACCTGTTGTAGACGGTTCACAAAATGGCACCCTGGATCTCCTGTAATGGCCACTTGAAAATCAAGAAAACTAGGGCACAAATGCACTTTTAGAGATTACTATGGTAAAATGGTAAAAAATAAAATCACTTTTGGTTATTTATAAGTTTTGCAAGGCATTTTGTCGATATTTTCGTAATATTTTAATGTTTTTTTCTCGATATTAGTCATGGGTGTGTTTCTTTGTGCTGTTATAGGAACCTTCAATCACATTGATCATTATTGATTGATTCTTGCAAGTTTTATTTTATCTCTTTTTCGGACTCATTAAATAAATGAAAAAGGAACACCCCTAGAGTCATCTTTGAGCTCTTTTCCCACTCTCGAAAACTGAAAATATTTCTGAGTACTTGTCATTTTGAACAGTTGTTAAAATTAAATGAATCAACATCACCTCAGTATACGTTTACGCCTTTTTCTAGCTGAGATTGACTCTTTAAGAAAAAGGTACACCTTTATTGACATGGTCAAGAGGTTCTCTCGGATATTGTTTTCTACCTTTTCAGATTCAAGAGACAAATTACAAAAATGGACATGATGGAGTTTTCTTTTCCATCACTTTTTCAAACTCTCTAAATATGAAAAAGAGACCGAGATATCCTTACGTCGGACTCATTAAAATTTCATGACGAAAGACTCATCACCATGATGAGACCGAGCTTCTCCTTCCTAAGGATTGTAAAATTTACTAGGATGGATTCATTCGAAGAATCAACTTACATGGCAAGCAAATGCTATCCCCTTCAATATTGTGATAAAAATAATTAGGGTACTCGCTAGAAATAGTAGGGGGAAAATGAAGATGAAACATCCTTTTTATAGGCAACATGTCACTCTTGAATATGACACTCTTCTTCTCTCGTGTCAGGTTTGGGATATCCTCGTTCAGTCACTTGTCCTTCCAGGTTTGGGTGATCCATTTTGCCTCTCATTTGACTATTCCATATTGTCATCATGACCTTTAGTCCTATGTCGAGTCAGATGTTGCTACACTCCAGAGTCGTGTTGCCAATGTTCAAGAGAAGTCCAATCTACAATTATTTACCTATACACTGTTTGAGTCATTGTTACCGCCTTGAAAATTATTTCACTTTATTCCTTGTTTCGGGTCTATGATGGGGGATTCATCATTTCCCTCCTTTGACAGGTCACTTCCTGTCGACTTCATCTCATTATCCAGGAAGATGACTTAAAAACTCCCTTTATTACCTTAGAGTTGGCATGCCCTAATGGCCATTTCTTTGCATCCAATGACAGGTCTTCATCATTGACTTTCGACCGGATGATTCCACGAGTGTTCGACTTTAGCTTCATTATCACATTCATGAATTTTATTGTTGTACCTTGAGAGCCATCGTCATTATTGGTGGTTTATCTCGTACCTGTTAACGATCCACATCATTGGCTAGTAATCAGGTGGTTTTCTAGCATGTTCGACTTCAACACATTTATTCGCATGTTAGGATTCGTACATTGATCAGGTCATGATGGAGCACAAGACCTTGAGTCTTGTCTATTATAACTCAGGCTACATGGAGTTATTTGTCATTCAAGATTCTACACATGTTTTTACTATACGGATGGTTGAGACCATATCATGAGATTTTATATTGATGATGGTCCTTTTTATCTGGATGGCTGCGCCCATACCATGGATCTTTTCATATAGTCTTCATCATCTGGATGGTTGTGTCCATGCCATGGATTCATGTCTTGATCTCATATATGTATATGAATATGACTCCTTGATTTGCAAGTCTCCTAACAGTGCAAGTCCTCGTCCTTGCACGAGCTCGTAAAGCATCTCAGCCATCAATCCTCATTCTGACTTCATGCTTTAGGGGGCATCTATTACACAGTATTTTGTCACACCTCCTGCACTTCCCTATGACATACCTCGAAGTGCCCAAAAAATGACCATTATACAATATACTCATCCATGTATACAACTCAAATCCCTCCTAAGACTTTGATTGGAAAATTCCTTGAGCTTTCCCTGAAAAATAGCTCTTAAAACTCTAAAATGAGGATCATCGCTCTTATAGGGATTAAAACAATGATGGCTACCTATTGCACTATATTTGACCAGTGATGGCATCACTCTATTCCCTTGCATACCCGTGATGATCTAAAAAAGTTAATCTTCCCAAAGAGGATGAGAAGCTTTGTGATCTAGAAGCTTCCAGAACAGCGAGTTGGAGGTTGTTTTGCATAGATAAGGTCGAATCCTCTCAACTTGGCCTCTTTGTCTTATCCCTATGAGCTACCTCCTTGAGATGAGGGCCTAATCCTATCTTTGGAGAAGTCTTAACTCCCTTTCCCAACCTATAAATTCATCCTCTCCCATTCCGAAATGGTTGGTCTATTTCTATTTGCACCCTTATGCTAAGCTTGTGACTAGAGGTTATTCATTAGACTTGGAGAAGGAGTGATTGGAGATTTCTTAGCTTGGACCTGGATTACCACTCAAGGAGAGCCTTTCAACATCAAGGCTTTGGTTGTAAGCTTCCCTTTATTTCTTCATAATATACAACTGCTAGTTCATCTTCCCAAAATATATGTTCATGTATTATTTAGCTTGACATTCCTTGATCAATTAAGAAGGTTGTTATTAGATTTGCTATTGGTTTTGGCATGCTTTGTTGTCTCTTGATCACTTGTGCAAGTACATAAACACTGAGAGAAGTAGGAATGAGTCTGTGACACAAGCGATTTGAGGCATTCAACAAAGGAAATTGAACTGCATCAGAACGAGGTAGGCCATCTCTTTCATTCTTCTTTCAATTATAACCTAGGAAGATGTCTAGTTGATTGTCACTTCAGTTGCTAGAACCACTCATTGGGCTAGAGGGATCATCTATGTCCACAGAGAGGATTAACCTTGTCAACACTCCTTTCTCCTATTCTTCCCTCTACTTTCGTTCTTCTTCCTGCACCCTTTGTTTCCTCTTCTCTTCTGCTTCTGTATCCACTCTCATAATGACTGGATCTGCTTTCATCTTGCGGCTTCGCTCTCACCCTGGACTATGCACAACCTTCCTCTTTCCCTTCTCGTGCATTAGGTTGCGCTCTTCTGTTGGTGCTACCTCTAGAGTAGCTTCCTTCTACATAGTAATTTGTGAAGTTCCTGTGAAACTGACCAGCTCATGAGACTTGAATGCTTTGTAACAATTCTTCCATCCATCCTCCTCCAGCCAGTGAAACATCTCGATTAGCCACTGAAAATGGATACTCGCACAATGTTATTTGAAAATATTCCTCGAATCATACGGATTGAAATCACGAGTACTGAATGCAAATTTCTCTATCGTCTTCCCTTCATTATACGTGACCATCAAGTTCTTGGTCTCGTACAATTCAATTTGCATAGGAATATTGAGCCTCCATTTTGTCCAAATTTTCATGCTTTTCGCTGAATAACTCTATGCATGTACTGATTGTTTATAGTCATTATTATTCTTTTTATGAATTATTGGGCTATTATGTAGAGGCATTTAGAGGTAACATTGATTGATTTATAATTTTTCTTGTTTGGTTAATTTGAAAAGAATTTAATGTGAAAATGTCTTTAATGTTAGGCTCTTTTGTGGTAGATGCTAACATTCCTGTACTAGCAGTTCTTGTACCAGTTGTGCCTACACCAACAGTTCTTGCACCAACATTCCTGCACCAACATTCTTGCACCAACTTGGGGCTTTCATACGTTGACACATTTCTAGGAAAATATGGAAGAAATTTTTGTTCAAAATGTTGTTTGAACACTTCCACATGAGCCAAGATACACCTAGGTAGTATGGACTTATATTTAGGGAATAATTAATGCTTCAGCCCTGAATTCGCAGCAATTTCCATACTACCAACTTCCTCCTCATTTTTCGTGCAAGTGAAGGTGAAAAGAGAAATTTTGGAACAAGGGTTTTGGTCCCAATATAGAATATTGACGAAGACCCAAATATATTTCTAAAATTCATAATGTTCTAAAAGTTACATGAGGGTCTTTCAGGAAGTTTTATAAAAAGAGACTATTTTTCTAGAATTTTAGGATCTTAGATTTCATAAGTATCCAAATAGTCAGTTTCGGGCACAATTTTCGAGGCAATGGAGCTGACCCAGAAAACTTTCAGAAAGATTATTGCTTTAAACATAATAAACTAGGTTTCCTCCAAATAACTTTACCAAATTCATAATGGTTAAGGAGATACGAAGAGTTCTTTGGAGGAAGTTTGTTAAAAATATCAGTTTTCCCATAATTCTAGAAAATGCCTAGATTTGGAAAATTCGTATCAAATATTCATTCTTTCAATAGGGAAATGGTTTTACTGATATTATATTGAAGAAGACCAGTTGGAATTCAATCCCCATGTTGTTTTCTAAGGAAATTATTATGTAGAAATATTATAAAAGGAAGAATTCACGTAGGTGTGAAGGATGGCAGATTGTAGATTGTAAATTGTATTGTTTGTAGCGTAAAGGATCGATTTCGTTGTGCAGGGAAGGAAGAGCTACGTGCCCAGTGGGATGATCCCTGGAGGGGACCACTGGAGCACATGACTGCTTGTTCAGTCATGATGTAACAAGACTTTGAAATTAATAGACATTCTGACATTCTACTTACATTTATGTTTCTTCTGAATCTGCTAGCACTGTGAGTTAGCTGCTTCAGGGGAAATGAGCTGGGTGGTTGGGCCCATCAACCAGTCTGTTGCCCCAAACCTCTTCATTTTCTTTTGCTGCATTTTAGTTTGCATGGTGTGACTGTGATCTTAGATAATTCTACAATTTCATTTCATAGCTTTTCTTTTCATCCATTTAACTTTCAACTTCAATCCATAATTCCTTTATTGTTGTTCTGATCATCTAAGTTTAACATTAATTGTTGTTTCTTGGATATATTTTTATCAAGGGTGAACATAAGTAAATAGCAAATGTTTTATTACTGCATCTCTCATTTTTTATTATGAATTTAATGTGATACTCGCCCTGATCTCATTTTCGCATAATAAGGTTTACTTTCAGGATATTATGGTGAAGGAAATAATTGTTGAGTAAGAGTTCTGGTTAATTTAACTTAACATGTATAGTTGAGTATTCATGACTACCTTAAAACCATTATTTTAGATGTGAAACTGATTCCTGCACTCTGAAGAAATAACATTCATTCTTGTAATTTCAATAATTAAATTCCAGGATTACCATAAGGAAAAATTATCATATTGTTTTATTGGCAAGTGAATTTCTCACAAGAATTCTTGGAATTTTTTAAGGTTAAAAATTTATAGCCCTTCATCATAAATAACTGCTACTTCAGGCTGATATACTCAGTGTAGGAACAAAACACCCTTTTGATGCAGGAACATCATTTCAGTATAGGAATAATGTTCCAATGCAGGCATGATGTTGTGGTGCAAGAATGTGTAGGTTTTAACCCCATACAGAAATTACCTGCATACGAATTCTAAATCACAGAAAAATAAACATGTGAGAGCATAACACATAAAACATGTATACACAGAGATTTCCCACTGGATCCCAAAACTGGGACTACCAGCTTGATTTTTCATTATGTTCCTTTCAATGTTACAATACATATTTATACATGCCGAAGCATCGAATACCATGGACCGAAAACCATCACGTCCAAAACCATGGACCGAAAACCATCGCGTCCAAAAGACATGTGCAAAAATCATGCACAAAACCATAGGTGGGTCCACCCAACCTAACATAGGGTCCAAAAGTGGGGTTACGAGTACCCCTCAAACCCCCTGTTAACTATGTGGAAAGAATATAACACAACCCAACAATCTCCCACTTGTTGTTTTCTTTCCACGGGGGGCCACATGAGAGCTTAGTCATTTTTCCAGCCCAGAAACACCCATTGTTTCTCTACACCAAGAGAACTTATCAGAGCTAATAGATTTTGTCAATGAATCTGCAGTATTCTTCAAAGTGTCCACCTTTACCAGCAACACCTTTTTTTCTTCTATCATATCCCTCACAAAGTGATACTGAACATCAATGTGCTTTATCTTTGAATGATAAGCACGATTCTTTGCCAAGAAAATTGCACTTTGGCTATCACAGTCTATCCTTATAGCTCCCTGTACTAACCCCATACTTGAACACAATCTCTGCAACCAAACTGCTTCCTTGCTTG
>APFE031489327.1:0-15917 GCA_000404065.3 Pinus taeda
ATATATGCTATTGTGATTTTTAATTATCATTATTCTTTTCTATAATAGATAGTACATTAATCTATCAATTTTTTTAGTATTTTTTATGTGATAACTCTACATTATTGAGGTTAGTTATAACCATATATAAAATCATTTTTTATTATAATTAATTAAGAAATATTTGTTAATAATGTCAAGAATTTAGATTTGAATTAAATTAAATATATAAGAATTATTATTATTTGATATATATATAAGAAATGTATAAAAATTTGAATAAGTCAAATATTTAATTATTAATTAGAATCTATGTATATTAAATAATTTATTGAGTCCAATAATAAAACTAACATACTAATATATTAAAAATGTGTTATAACATATAGGTAAAATAAGTATATTGGAAATCGAAATATCTTTAAAATATTATAATTTGTAAATATTTGTAACTATTCCTTTAGAATATTACATATTCCAAAATTTTGTAATTCTCTATGTACGATTATTAATTTTCTAAATTCTAATACAAATAAGGAACATCATATTATATTCTAGAAAGTACAATGTTATTAGTCAATAAAGTTTAGTTGAATTGTTATTTTCCTGTTCACTAAGGTGAGGCATGTTTGTAGCTAGCTTCAATTAAATTATTTTCACAATTCATCTATTTTTCGCATTGATTTTTAAGTTAATTATTATTTTTTGAAAAAAAAAGTTGTTATTATTATTTTTTTGACATGAAATTCATAAAAAAAACTGTTATTTGACCATTTTTAGTTAATATTTTTGTATAAAAATTGTGATTTTGACATGTTAATTCTAGCAAAAAATTATCAAAACGTTTATTTTTTTGTTATATTTATGTTAAAAATGGTTATTTTTATGTCCATTGTTAAAAAATGTTGTTTTTTAGAAACAATTATTTCATGTGGATTGAAAAATTAATTAAGGATGTATAAATATGTAGATTATCTAAAATTCAAACTATCGACTTTCTAATTTAAAAATGCAAAACAATAAAAACCCCCCTAAAAAAAAAAAAAAGATAGAGAAGAAGAAAATATGAATAAGATGACAACTTCAAAAACTATCAAATTTAGAAAATAAATTTTCACATTTCACACATTAGAAAATTAAAAGTCAAAAAATAGGTCTTTTAAAAAAAAGGTGTGATGCAAAATACTCACTTTTTAGAATCAGCATGAAAATCACTACCATTCTAAAACTTGATTTCATCCTTGAACATGAAAAAAAATTAAAGTTCCAAAAACCATGTTCTAAAAAACATGTGTATTCTGCATCACCACTTTTGAAAATCGGGTCATTTTTTTGCTATCTCTACGAAACGGGTAACAGTATCAGTTCCCGTTTCAAAGTTTACATTGTTAATAGATACTATAGATAGTATCAGGGCTAGATATGTTCTCCTTGCTCGATGGGTATTCATGATAAAAGCAGGTTCTAGTCTCAAAGTCTGACAGACTAAAAGGAAAAAAATTACACTAAGTGGGGTGTGTTTGGATTTTGAAGAATGTCATTTGGGCTAGTCAATGCAGGTGTGATATTTCAATGCACAATGGAAATCACATTCCATGTATTGATCGGGAAGAGCATAGTGGTGTATCTCGATGATGTCACAATGTTCTCTAACAAGAGATCTGACCACTTATGTCATTTGAAGAAAATCTTCGAGCGATGTGGGAAGTATGGGATATCCCATAATCCAAAGAAAAGTATTTTTGTAGTCTCTGAGGGTAATATCTTGGGACATATTATCGAAAAAAGTGGGATTAAGGTAGACCCAGAAAGGGTTAGAGATATCACGCAAATTCCCTTCATAGTGGATAAGAAAGCTATCCAGTGCTTTTTGGGGAAGATTAATTCTCTCAGCAAGTTAATCTTTGATTATGCTAAGATCATGAAACCTATGCAGGATACGGTAAAGAAGGATGAATCATGCAAGTGAGACAAAAGGGAAAAGGACACATTTTCCTGTATCAAGCAGGTTATCATAGAAGCACCAGCCCTGCAGAGCATATATTTCAAGAAAGATTGTCTGCTCTACACTTTCGCTTCTGACACTTCTCTTATCGTTATGCTCACATAAAAGGATGATCAAAATAATGAGCGGCTGATATCTTTGATGAGTGCTAGCCTACAAGGACCTAAAATTAACTACCCTACCATTGACAAGAAGGTGTATATAGTCTATAAGGCAGTAAATCACTTCCGACCCTACCTCTTGAAGAATAATTATTTTACCTTTGTGCCACACCCAGTAGTCAAATTTTTGTTTGTTCAATAAGAGTTGGGTGAGAGAAGAGTGTACTGGATTATGGGTCTGCAAGAGTATGACTTAGAATTCAAACTAGTTCACATGATTAAGGGCCATAGTCTATGTTGGCTAGTAGTAGAAGCGGTGGATTAAAAAAAAGAAGATCCATCTAGATGGGAGCAAAAAATTGAAATGTATAACCTTGAGCAAGCTTCCCCTACTATTATCGCAAACTCTTGATACGTTGATGTGCACCAGTACCTTGAGCATGACACAATTCCCTCACACTTATCCACATTACAGAAGAGGGCACTCAAACTAAAAGCATTATCATATCAATTGGTGCATGGAATGATCTTCAGAAAGCACCATAATGGAGTACTACTCAAGTGCTTGGAAGCACACGATTCAGAGAAAGTATTGTGTGATCTCCATGCTAGACTAGCTGAAGGACACTTTGCGGGTGATACAACGGTGCATAAGGTTATGTAGGCTAGTTTTTATTGGCCCAAATTATTCAAATATGCTCACATATATGCCTACAAGTGTTTAGCATGTCAAAAGTGTGTCAAATGAAACAAGAAGTTAATTGTCCCATTGCAGCCTATTGCAGTGGAAGAGCCATTTCAAGAATGGCGCCTAGATGTTATTGGTGATATCTTTCTGCACTCGTCAAAGAAACACTGCTACATTCTCACTGCTACATACTACTTCATGCAATGGGCAAAAGTAGTGCCACTCAAACAGATGAATGATCAGGAAGTTATCATCTTCCTTATGCAGAATATCATTTCCAGGCTCAGTATTCCAACTTCACTTGTTTCTTACAATGCAATGTACCTTTCATCATTAAGATTATATGATTTTGCATTGGAAAATGGAATTGTATTAAATTATTCAAGTAATTAATATCTTCAAGGAAATGGTCTTGCTAAGTCCACTATAAAGAACCTTATCCATATCAGTAAGAAGACCATTTTCTCTAAACAAAGGAACTAACACTCCTCTTTGGTGAATGCCCTATGGGTTGACTGAGTCAAGAAAAAACCTTCTCCGAATATGTGTCCTTCTTTCCTGGTGCATAGAAAATAATCCGTCCTACCCCTGAACAACTATTTTCCTTCCCTTAAACTTTCACAAGAATCCTAGGGCAAGCCATGATTATTGGTTCAGTGTAGGATAGACACCCTTTACAAGCTGTAGGAAGAAAGACAAAAAAGAAAAGGAATTTTTTTCTCTTCACCATAGTCGTATCAAGAGGTGGTTAAATAAGAAGTCTATAGGGAAGAATTAATTTAGTGTGGGTGACCTAGTCTTGAAGTGGGACAAAAGCCATGAGGAGAAAGGAAAACACATAATTTCCAATCCTTGTGGATTGGATCATTCACTATACACAAAAATCTTGGCTAACATACATATCATCTTCAATCACTAGATGGGAAGATTGACTCTCTTCCTGTTGATGGCCAATACTTTAAATAATATTTTCAATGATGATCTGGGGCTGTGCCCTACCCTATGTACATAGTCTCTTTTCTTGTTTTCTTGTTTGGTCTTGTCTCTTGTTTTGTTTATAAGCGTTGTGTGTGAACATGTTTTCCGACTTCTTTTGTGTGTGGCTGATTTGAAAAGAGTCTTGTGACACTACAAATTTTTGCTAACCTCTGGCCCTCATTCTTTATGTTGGTTACATATTTTGGTCGATGAAGTTCTGATGGAAAATATGATCCATCTGTAAGGAGAGTTTTGGTCGAACCATGATACTGTGTCTATTCCTGGAAACCTTATGCCCATACTTGGTCACTTATGTTTGGGTGTTTTCATGCTTATCCAATCAGTAGAGGAGGAAAAGGGGAGAAACCTAAATCAAAGGTCTCTATATGCTTCTTTGAAGGAACAACCTCTGCTACTTTAAATAAGTTGGGATCCCTCTTCCGCCCATAAAATGAATAAGTGCCTAAGCACAGTTTGATTTAAATATATAAATAAAGGTGAAAGAAGAGAAATAATTTCTGTGCAGAGAAGTGAAGCAAGAAACTTCGTTGGGGTATTGTCCAAGCTCACTGGCAGCAGATCATTGTTTGTGTTCCTGTATTGGCTTCTCTGGGGTATTCTCTAGGCTTGTTGGCAGTGAAGCAACACTAGAGATGAAAAATTGTACTCTAAAAATATAAATCTCATAAAGGACGCTACCCTTTCCAATTCGAAACATTGTAATATTGCTGAATCTTATGATTGTGTTCAACCTAGAAGGTACAAAGGGGACTATTAGCCTTAGAAGCATTTGGCCCAAAAATGGATCCAAAACACTACTAAAGGCTTTGAAATTCACTTAAAGATCATTCAAAGATCAAAACCATCACATGCCAAGAACCCTTACCATGGCGGAAAAGCACTATCGGGAGGCTAAAACACTAAAAAACAATGAAAAACCATTATCGCAGGCATAGATAGTGCAATGCACAACAGCTGTTAGATCTGGCCGATCAATGACCTAGATCTAAGTGGAAAATTACAAATCGGCAAGCAGAAAGGATGACTTAAGGATGGGTGCAAGACACCCCCAATCAGCGATCTCTGATGATCGGATTGGCGGGTCGCAATCACCGGCCGTAGGTAGTGGAAATTAGTGTAGACTATATGGAAATGGCGATGACGATCAGTGATTCAACATGGACCATCAATCAAGCACGCAGATCGACAGCCCACGTCACATCATGATATCGCATCAGAGAAACCTTAAGGGGTGGGGCCTGTGCACAGGTATATGGGTGACCCAATAACTAGACCCGAAGGGGTCCAGGAAGGGAAATATATAATATTTGAAGTCTGGAGAGAGCCATTTTCAATGTATTTCCCATGTTTTTTAAGTATTTTAGAATACAAAGAAAATACATGAGGAACAAGCTACTAGCGACTTGCGATAGTGATCCAAAGGGTAGACCCGATTGAGAAATAGGCCATGTTTAAGGACTTTTGAAGTCCAGAAGAATAGAAATGGATCGGATTTCTCATAGTTGCGGTGTTTTTCTATGTTTAATAGAAAAACAATCATTTTTCGCATTTTAAAGGAAAAATAGAGGCCCGAAGATCCATTCCACCACATAGCAGAGTCCAGGAGATAGATTGTCGAGAAACAGAGACCAGAAAGGGAAAAAAGGGGGCCACAACATGATGCAGCCCAAAACAAACGATCATGGAGCAGATAGTGCAGCTTGTCCAAAACAAATAGAAACATCATGGGGCATCGAAAACACTCAGCCCAAAACAACAGAATCGATTGTGGGGCATCTCTGGCACGAGAGAGCTCCTAGACAATGCAACAAACTACCCAAAAGTGATTACTCTTCTATCAGAAGAAGGAACCTCTGTTGCCGGGAATAGTGTCCACTCGGATGCTGCTATTCCTGCTAAGACTGGTAGCTATCTTAGAAACAAACAACTAATGTCTACTTTCGTTTTCCTTTATGAAAATAGATAAGAGTGGAACCAAGGAGACCAACCTTAGTCTTGCGCTTGATTTCCTTGTTTGATTCCTCTCTTTCCTGATGGAGCTTCGCCGCTTCTTCTTCGTCTGCCCAGTTTCAAAGAGCACCCGTGGAATCACAACAACATACTACTATCGAAGAACAAATATCTATATTCATAAATAACACAGGACCAGATGTGTGTTAACCATACAAATGCATATATAAGTAAACATACAAGAAATGGAGGAAAACTTGAATAGCTTTATTAAGATGAAAAGTAGCAAGAGGATTACAACCATATGTTCTGACCAGCATCATCCTCTAGCTAGAAAGCCCCTTCTTCACCTCAAGTAAGGCTTAGATCACCCAACACTATGAATATACACCAGAAAACCAACAACACTTCTCTACAAGATACAAGATTCCAACCTCCTGGATCTCTGTGATGAGGGATCCATATATAGATGATTATAGGGAGGTGAGTCATCTTCTGGGGTCTTGATTAGTGTCCTCTCTCTAATAGTTCCTGCTTCCACTTGGAGAAAAGATAGGGAGGATAGATTAAGACACTCTGAGCCTCTGAGAGCTCAGGAGCATTGTAAAAGGCCTATAAATGGCTGAGAGTTAAATGTAACAAGGGTTCAACTTCTGGAGATTGTTGATACTCTGTTCCTTATGGCTTCTCAGCTTCATTCCAGTAATACAAGCTTCTTTTGTTGTTACATGTTCAATATCCATTTCTCTTCTGTTGTAAGTTTGCACTTGGATAGTCTATTCATGATTTCTTCTCTCTCTATGCGCTAGATAACTATCATCTTATCTCTGCATTGATAAATTGGATTTGCCATTGAATAGGTTGTTCATGTTTCTTCTGTGTCTAATGCCAGATAATTGTCATCTTATCTCTGCATTGATAAATTAGATTTGCAAGCTTCTTTTACTGCTTGTAGCTAGCCATTCATATGTGTTTATATATGCATCTGCTGGTACAATCAGTATTCTCCATCTATCCATTGAATCTACAAACTATTGAGCATTAGTGGTCTAAATCCTTGTCAAGCTAAGGGTGTTCATGCATGTCTGGAGTGAAAACAGAGTTGAAACAATTATCTAGCTTGATCCAAACCTTCATCCATTCCAATAGTTCAAAGAACAATATTGAAGATTATATGTTCCCAGGCATCTCTGGGCTGCAACCTAGGAGAGTTTCCTGGAGTGATAACATAATTGGCATCGTTGCTGGAGAGAGGAGACTGAAGTTCAGCTTCCCTGGGAGATGACATAGATCCAGCTTTGATGATTGACAAAGTCTAGGCACTTTTTGGTTGTAATCATCTATCTGGCGACTCTACTGGAGGCCGAACCTTTTTTGTGACTCCACTTCATATTTATGGCTTAGTTTGTGAGACATACTCAGAGAAATCCTCAAAAGCCACAAGCTGACCCAGTATCTGACCTTAAAAAAATCATCAAAGAAAGAAAGGTTTTGCAAAAAGGAGCATCAGGTTTAGGTAAATCTAAACAATCTTCTATATCTCTTCAAGAAAATCCTGCAATAGAACAAATACATGTTGAGAGTATAGCATCTAATACTAGCAGTGAAGAAAAACTCTCAGAGATTTATAAAGCTCCTTATTCTTTAGGTTCTCCTTTTGTTGTAAGCTCAAAGGGAACCTCACCTCCTATCCATCATACTCCTTTAGTCCTATCAATCACTCCTCAGCCCTCTGTCATTTAGGCTTCCAGTACCCTTATAGCCACCATAGCTATGGCAGGCCCACAAGCACCTACCAAAATGGAAAGAATCATAGCTGCTAGGTATGGACCTCTAGTAATGCCCACTCCTTTGAATGCCATGCCTATTGGAGAATATTAGAAGTATATGCCTAAGTTAACTGAGACTGAAGGTGTTATAGTTGAAGAACATCTTGAATCATTATATAGCTATGCTAATAACCTAGACATTAGTGAAGACGATGTCTGGATGAGAGTCTTCGTCCAAAGCCTAGATGGAGAGGCTAGAAAACGGTTCAGAGAACTGACCCTAAGATCTATAGCAGATATTGAGGCTTTAGATGATGCATTCCTAAAGAATTGGGGGAATAAGAGGGATCTACTCTACTACCACACCAAGTTTGGCAACTTAAAGAGGGAAAATGGTGAGTTGCTATCTGATTTTAATAAGATGTTTAACCGTATGTTCAACAAGATACCAGCTGAAGTAAAACCCACCACTACCTCCGCTAAACACCAGTGATTTTGATTCTAACTTCTGCCTACTGTTGAGGGAGAGGCGATGTGCTACTTTGGCTGATATGCAGGATGCAGCCTTGGAAGTAGAATCAAACATCATGGTTATAGAAAAGCTCAAAGGAAGTGTTGATAGAAGGAGACAGAGAGGAGAATCTTCATCATCTTCGGATTCCAACATAGATAAAATGACTAAGATGATAGAGTCATTAGCCTCTGAAATCTCCAAATTAAAGGTTGAGCAGCACCATGGGAACAGAAGAGTTCCTAACACCTTTGCTCCTCCAAATCCAAATCCATATAGAAGAGCTAATGAGCAGTTGTAGATTCTATAAAGAAGCAAAGATGCCCATGAAGACGAAAGGCTGAAGACCCCTTTTCAAAAGATAGTCATGGAAGAGGAGCAGTTTAATGAAGATGATGAGATCCATTGTATGGAAGACAAAGACAGTGCCCCTTTTGTGACCTTAGCTGCCTATGAAAAGTCATTATTCAATGACCAGATCAACCAAGAGTGGGACAGTGAAGTTGTTCTACAAGCTGAAGATCAACAAAGATATAATCTGAGGTCGAAGATAATTAATGCCAAGGAAACCCTTGTTCAAAGAGATACTGTCCCTACAGAACAACAAGATAATAAGCAGAAGTGACCAACAGTTGATCCTATCATCCTCAAGCTCTAGCCCGTGAGGTAAGAGGCCTTGACAATTCTCCTTCTCCTTTCACTTTTCAATCAGAAATTCAGAAGCTAACAATACCTATGCCTTTGATTGAAATAGTGAAGAATGAGTCCTTTAAAAGATCCATCCTTGAGGCACTTAAGCCTAAAGCCATCCAAGCCTCCACTGACTATGTAAATATGCAAGATGACAAACTAGTTGTTATTCTCAGCCCAATGATTGAAAATGGTGAAGACAACTCCCCATCATTCTATGTTTCTTTGACTATTCATGACAAAATCCTTCACAACTACCTTCTAGACATTGGAGCCAACCATAATCTAATGCGCAAGGCTATCATGGATAAGTTGGGTCTTGACATTACCAAGCCTTATCATGACCTGTTTTCTTTTGACTCTAGAAAAGTGAAATGCCTAGGATTAATCAAGGACCTAGCCACCACTTTGTCTCAGCTACCCATGAAGAGCATGATGATGGATATTGTGGTAGCAGATGTACCCCCAAGTTTGGCATGTTGCTTTCTAGAGGTTGGATCAAGAGATTAGGTGGAACATTGAAACATGATCTGTCCTATGCTACTGTCCCAATTTTTGGAGGTGAAAATAGGATATTGTATAGAGAGGCTTAGTTGGCTTATATTATCAGTGATGAAAGGAATCCCACTAATCATCCCATCTATGTTGTCGACACTGATTTTGGAGCTTGTTTTATTTAGATTGAAGAATCTCAGTTGGCCTCCATGTAGCTTAAAAAACTAGTTTTCCAGATCACAAAGGAAGAAGGCCCACAAATTTGGGACATGTCATTTGATGGAGCTTGCTCTAAAGAAGCTGTAGGGGCAGGTGTAGTCCTTATGTCCCCCACATAGGAATGCATTCGTTCATCTTTCATATTAACATTTTAGGTCAACAAAACCTTCCAAGGCCAAAAGCATACAGAGATGAGGTGAAATATAGACCATCTCTACCTGACAAAGTCAAATGCTACAATTTTTTTGAAGAGGATGATCAAATTAATAGGCTTTTACAAGTCTTTGATGGCCCAGTGAATGGGCAGTTTTTGAAAATTTATTTCATTTAAGGCTTTAAAGCCTTGGTATTGTAAATATGTTTTTTCCAGTTTTTATTTTCATTGCAAAATAGAGTCAATGCCCAATGGAACACTTGGAGGAAGGTTTGATGTTGTTTTTATAGGAAAGGCATTGATTTGTGATTCTTGAAACCTCACAGGGAGGATTTAATCCCCAGAAGGGGCCAGTCTTAGCCTTGGAAACATTTGGCCCAAAAATGGATCCAAAACATTGATGAAGGCTTCGGAATTCGCTTAAGGATTATTCAAAGATCAAAACCAGCACATGCCAAGAACCCTTAGCATGGTGGAAAAGCACTATCGGGAAGCTAAAACACTCAAAAAATAGTGAAAAACCATTATCGTAGGCATATACAATGCAATGCACAACAATCGTTAGATCTGGCCGATCAACGGCCCAGATCTAAGCAGAAAATCACAAATCATCCAGCAGAGAGGATGACTTAAGGATGGGCACAAGGCATTGCCGATCAACGATCTTTGATGATCGGATCGGTGAGTCACAATCAGCAACTGCAAACAGTGGCAATCGACATAGACTATATGGAAATGGCGATGACAAGTCGTGATTCAATGATCGGATCAGCGAGTCACAATAAGCGACCGTAGATAGTGGCAATCGACACAGACTATATGGAAATGGCGACGACGATCGATGATTCAATGTGGACTATCGATCAAGCGCGCAGATCGATGGCCCATGTCACATCCCGATATCGCATCGGAGAAACCTTAAGGGGGGGCCTGTGCACAGGTATATGGGCAACTCGATAATCGGACTTGGTGATTATATACATGATATTTTATAATATTTCAGGTCCACGGGAAAGCCTTTTTTAATGCATTTTCAATGTATTGCATATTTTAATGAAATAGAAAGGGAGCCTTGGGCAGCGCCGATGCGATAAAGCACGAACCCGAAGGGGTTTGGGAAGGGAAATATATAATATTTGAAGTTCAGAGGGAGCCATTTTCAATGTATTCCCGTGTTTTTTAAGTATTTCAAAATACAAAGTAAATACACAGGGAACAAGCCACTAGCGATTTGCGATAGTGACCCAGAGGGTGGACCTGATTGAGAAATAGGCCATGTTTAAAGACTTTTGAAGTCTGAAAGAATAGAAATGGGTGGGATTTGTCACAGTTGCGGGCTTTTTTTTGTGTTTAATAGAAAAACAGTCATTGTTCTCATTTTAAAGGAAAAATAGAGGCTCGAAGACCCATTCCACCACATAGTAGAGTCTGGGAGACAGATTGCCAATAAACAGAGACCAGAAAGGGAGAAAGGGGGGCCACAACACGATGCATCCTGAAACAAATGATCATGGAGCAGACAGTGCAGCTTGTCCAAAACAAACAAAAACATCATGGGGCATCGACATCACTCAGCCAAAAACAACATAATTGATTGTGGGGCATCTCTGGAATGAGAGAGCTCCCAGACAACACAACAAACTACCCAAAAGTGGTTACTCTTCTACTAGAAGAAGGAACCTTTGAGCCCATGCTTTCTTAGTGAGGGCATCAAGTTGTTGAAAAGATAGGGAGGATAGATTAAGACACTCCGAGCCTCTAAGAGCTCAGGAGCATTGTAAAAGGTCTATAAATGGTTGAGAGTTAAATGTAACAAGGGTTCAACTTCTGGAGATTGTTGATACTCTGTTCCTTGCAGCTTCTCATCTTCATTCGAGTAATACAAACTTCTTTTGCTGTTACATGTTCAATATCCATTTCTCTTTTGTTCTAAGTTTGCACTTGGACAATCTATTCATGATTTCTTCCGTGTATAAATGCTAGATAACTGTCATCTTATCTCTACATTGATAAATTGGATTTGCCATTGAATAGGTTGTTCATGTTTCTTTTGTGTCTAATGCCAGATAACTGTAATATTATAACTACGTTGATAAATTAGATTTTGAAGCTTCTTTTACTGCCTGTAGCTAGCCATTCATATGTGCTTATATATGCATCTGCTAGTACAGTTAGTATTCTCCATCTATCCATTGAATCTACAAACTATTGAGCATTAGTGGTCTAAATCCTTGTCAAGCTGAGGGTGTTCATGCATGTCTGGAGTGAAAACAGAGTTGAAATGGTTATCTGGCTTGATCCAAACCTTCATCCTTTCTAATAGTTCAAAGAACAATATTGAAGATTATATGTTACGAGGCATCTTCGAGCTGCAGCCTGGGAGACTTTCCTGCAGTGATAACAGGGACCATGCTTATTCACGGGGTAAGTGGGGAAGACAAAGTAATGTGCATGATGAATCAATATTCCCTGAAGAATTGAGACCCTGTACAAAAGAGTCAACCAAGACAGAGAAGCTGGAATTCTACCAGTGTGTCGCTAAGTGTTCTCGTTGCTACAACACCTTCCAAAAGTTTAGCCTTCAACAAATTTCAGAGCCTACCTTGGTCTTCCATATTTCATCACAAACATTGAAATCCATTGTATATTTTTTCTCTGTGTGTTTTGGTCCCTTTTGCAAGAAAAGAAAATTTTCATCTTTTCGTGTGTTAAGTGTCACACAAGGTGTATGAGCTTGTTTTGTTGGTTTCAAGGGGTTACGTTTGTGTAAACGAGTTGATCTTACCATGTAAACACTTGTTGGAATCATTTCAAAAGTTGTAACTAGTGTCACACAAGTATCGTCATGGTCGTCGTAAAGTGTATCTTTAATGTCACACTTGTCATGATTCATTGCAAAGTTTTTTCACTGAAGGAAGTATATTGTTCATGTGTCTTGGATGATTTATGTTGTTGTGTCATCAAGTGTTCTAAGTGTGTGATCACAGTCGAATCTTCTCATTTTTCACATCAGCTTCGTCGATCCCACACTTACTCAAATTCTGAAAGCTCTCTGATCAAGCAACTTAGCATAATACAACCCTCCTAAACTGTGCATTGTGCAATCTCAACCTTATAGCTACAACTATGCCTCTTGACATTGTACAATGTGTAGTTCCTGCCTCCCAAGATTGCGCATTGTGCAGTTTTAGTGTTTAAGGCTGGGCTTTGGCCTTTGAAACTATGTAATTCAACTTTCTAGCCTAGCCCCATCTGCACATTATATAGTCTCTAACCTCAAGCCCAACCCTTGATCTATTGATCTGTGCAATTTTTCAATCACCCGACCTACTCTACCTTCCCAAACTATGAAATCAGAAGAATCAATGCTCAACCCTTCATCCTGGCTCATTGAGCTCCAAAACTGTGCAATATTCTTACTCAATCCAGCCTGAGCTATGCATTACACATTCTCAAGGCTCAAGCTTCACCTATGATTACCCAAGATGCACAATTGCATCGTAACTGAGCCTCTCCCTCAACTTGCCACCCAGTTTCAACTCAGTCAGTGGATCAACATGCAACATCTTAGACTAAGAGTTTATCGAATTGATGTCGTCTTGTCATGAGTGAATTGCATATGTAGGTACTATATCATACCATGAAAATATTATGAAGAAGGAGAATGGAGAAGGAAAACATGCTGGAAGACATCTTTGTAGTTGATTATGCAAGTTGACCAATCAAGAGAAAGTAAAAGGACATTAGTTTGTGACCGCAGCTCAAGATCTAATATCACTAAAGACTCCTTACCTCTAAGCCATATGGAGGTGTACAGAAGAGCATTCCCAAGAAGACACATAATAAGGAGCAGCAAGAATGCTTGACATCATTAGGGGATTTTTGAGGTCTAAAATGGGCCTCCTAAGGAAATTATAAAATAATAGTGGAAATAATATAATAAGATTAGATTAAATTTTAGAGGGAAAAAGAAAATACTATTTTTTCAACATGTATTTTCAGCTTATCTCCTTATGGGTTTACTCAAATTTTGAGCGGAAACACTCGTTAGACGTAGAGTTTGATTCCTCATCCATGCAGTACCCATGTTCCATATTTTCAATGGACATTGCTATATGAAAAATGAGAAATACATGAAAAACGTGATTCACGTTTTTTCATGCATTTCACATTTTTCATGTAGTAGGGTACATCGAAAGTATGCAAAATGGGTACTCCTTGGACGAGGAACTAAAATTTGCATCTAACGAGTACTCCAACTTGAAATTTGAGTAAAACCTTAGGGAGATAATTTAGAAATACAAGTTGAAAAGTAGTTTTATTATTTTATTATTTTTTTACTTTTTTACTCCAAAAATGGTGAATCACCCCCCATGGTTGGTATCATCATCTTGAATCCTATTGGTTCTTATAAAGTTTATTTTGGTTGTACATTTTTCTTAGGAGGCCCATTTTAGACCTCAAAAGTCCCCTAATGTTCCATGTCATGAAAAAGTCTATGTCAACAATGTCATGAGTCATCATATGCCAAATTATTCTTGTGGAGTGTGTAATTTCTTATTCAAAAATGTATTGTAAAGTGGAAGTGCAAAGGACATATACAAAAGATGAAGAGTCATGTAAAGTCAAAAAATCATAGGAAGTCAAACAACCATGAGGGTAGTCAAAGAGTCACAAGGGAGGTGCAGCATCACCCCATTGGTTATATATACACCCTCATTGTATGAGAAAATGACTTTTCACCTTGGATCCTCCTACAATGCATTAGAGAGATAAGCTATTTCTTTTGAGGATCAAGTGGTGGCTCCAAAGCTCCACTATTGGAGCTAGTGGTGTTCGATGTATACATGTGTCTTAGGACTTTTACTTAATATATGAAGCCTGATGGCTAGAACGTTCTTCATGCATGGATTATGAATATTTGTAAGACTATTCTATGAATGTTTATGATTCATGTTTGCTTTCACCTATACTAAAGTAGTTGAACTATTTCAGTTATTTTAGTGCTTATCATATTAAGAATGACCGTCACATCTTTGTGTACTATTCCGTTGGATGTTAGACGGATCCTTTGTGTTCATGTGTGTCTCTATTGGGGTGATACTATTACCTCTCTCATATAGGCTCACTTTCTCTTCCCCTCCACGGTAGAAGAACCTTTGCACACCTACAATCAAACACTCACTAGGCGCACTTACTTGCTTTTCGAAGGCACATATGTGCTCCTCTCTCTTGCTAATAGTTATAGCCATGGAAAATATTTAAGAAATTGGCAATCAGGCCATATTATGGATGGGGCTCCTATCCCAAACGGTGTAAGGTCTAATTGGGACCACATAATAGGGATACCCCTTGAATGTTGGCGGGTCAAGCTCCTTCAATAATTCCCAACACCCAAATGCATTGCAACATTAGAGGTAGAATTGAGGCTTCTGTGATCCATCATAGTTATAAGAAGAATTTCGGCGTAAATCACATAAAGAAAGACTTTTGCCGACGCGTTTCGAACCAACTAGTGTGGTTCATCGTCAAGACAAGCTGAAGAGACAGATCTAGTTTAGCGCGTTAAATAGTTCAAGCAGAGATTCCAACAACTACAACCGATTAACGTCTAATTTCTACCCAAGGACCCTGATAAATTATTATTATTCTTATTGTTATTTTTATTCCCGATATTTACTATTTTATTAGCGGAAATAAGATGAACTAGGTAAAGAAATAAAATAAAATACTAGTTTATTTATTTAAATTCTTAAAAATAATTATATATAACTATCTTTATCTTTAATATTTCCTATTATATTTATGGTATTAGGATAAATTAGGTAAATAATTACCATATTTACTTAAAGTTGGTTTAAAAAATTAGTTTATTACATTATTTAATAATTATTATATATATGCAATAATATATAACTACATTCAATGAAGAAATGTCAATAAAAGTAGTTAATATAAATACACGGAGAAAAGAGTTAGTATCTAAGAATAATAAAATATTAATACTAATATATAATATATAAACCCTAATATATAGTAAACAATAAATGATAAATAACCCTTATATATTAATATCCATAATAGTAATATATATATACTATATAAGTTAATCTCTTACATATATACTAGCATACCCAATATAATCTTTACACCTAATATTCCTTAATATTTTTATTATAATTAAGGGACCAAGATAAATTAGGTAACTAAATACCATACTTACCTAAGGTTAGTTTTAAAAATTAGTTTATTACATTATTTAATAATTATTATATATGCACCTATATATATAACTAACTAAGTTAAAATGAAGAACTGTGAAAAAAGAGAGGAGAAAGGAAGTTAATATAATAAAAT
>APFE031489336.1:0-17510 GCA_000404065.3 Pinus taeda
GAAGAAGCAAGTAAATCAGATGCATGGAGTGCTGCAATGCATGACAAAATTGAATCAATATATAGAAACCATACTTGTGATTTAGTTGAGTTGCTTGAAGGAAAAACCCCTATAGGATGTAAGTGGCTGTATAAACCAAAGATAAATGCAGATGGGAGTGTAGAAAAATTCAAAGCTAGATTGGTAGCAAAGGGTTACTCATAGCAAGAAGGAATAGATTTCGATGACACCTTTGCCCCTGTAGCTAAATTAAATGCAGTTTGAATGCTAATTTCTCTAGCAACAAAACATAAATGGAATTTACACCAGCTAGATGTTAAGTCTAAATTGCATAAGGAACTTTATGGTTTGAAACAAGCACCCAGGTCATGGTATGAGAAAATTGATTCATTTTTTATAAATCAAGGTTTTCATAGGAGCCTCAACGATCCAAATCTGTATACCAAGTTAAATAAGCAGAGGTGGATTATTTTGATTTCTTTGTATGTGGATGACATGATCATAACATGAAATACAAATAATTTGATCAAAGAAATCAAGCAGCAAATGTCACAAGTATTTGAAATGAAATACCTTGGAGATCTTCATTATTTCCTAGGTTTGGAGGTATGGAAAGAATCTGGTCAAACTTTTCTCACTCAAGGGAAGTATGCGAAAACCCTGTTGGAAAGATTTGGAATGGAGTAGTGCAAAACAACAGCAACACCATTGCAGTAGAATCTCAAGTTAAGCAGTGACGATGGGACAAAAAAGGTGGATGCCACTTTGTATAGACAGCTAGTGGGAAGTTTGATATATCTCATGATAACTATACCTAATCTGGCATTTTCTGTTAGTGTGCTAAGCCAGTTCATGTCCAAACCACTTGAAATTCACTAGATTGCAGCAAAATGTGTGTTGAGGTACCTTAGTGGTACTTGTAATTATGGTGTTTTATACACTGACATTTCTGATGTTACTTTAGCAGGTTATTCAGATTTTGATTGGGCAGGTAACTTGGATGATCGAAGATCCATCACAGGTTACACATTTAGTATTGGATCCGAGGTTATTTCGTGGTGTAGCAAAAAGAAAAGCACTGTAGCACTATCATCATGTAAAGCTAAGTACCAAGAATTGTGTGCAGCCACATGCGAAGTTATCTGGTTCAGGAGATTTCTCAGTGATGCAGGTGAAGGACAGAAAGAATTAAGTAGCATCAAAACCGGAAACCAAAGCACAATCAAGCTTGCATACAATCCAGTTTTCCATAAACATATTGGCACTCGATTTCACTTTGTTCGAGAAAAGATACAGTGAAAATAAATATGTGTGGAGTATTGAAACACTTGTGATAATTTAGTTGATATTTTTACTAAGCCTTTAGGGTGAGTAAAGTTTGAATTATTTAGAGGGATGTTAGGAGTGCAGAATAACCCTTTCTCCATTAAGGGGGGGAATTAAAAATAATCAATATTATTTTGTATTGATGGAGAAATGGTTACATAGTTGTAACGTATCTCCTTAGTTTAGGATTTGTTCCTAGATTTTAGGAGGTTGTTTACAACTATCTGATTTCTAGTGATCTATTTAATATTGTAATATTCATTCGATGTAAGGTAGAGTGAACAAAGAGAGAGTCTCTTATTTGTTTGAGTGCAGTCTCCAAGTGCTATACACACCTGAGAGCTGCAACTCCTTCATTTAATTCAAAGTCTGATTTTTATCTTAGTATTAGTATTATATATCATGCAAATTTATATTTAAGAATTTTCCACAGAATTTTCCTCCATATGTCAATGTTTCAATTTCTATCATAGGTTCTAGTAGTAATTCATCATATACAAACCCTCAACGGCAATAACATTAATTGGGTCATTTTCCTTATTTCTTCAACATTCAATCAAGCCTTCACTTCTCCTAATTATAATAGTTCTCCATATTAAAATTATCCAATATCATGTTTAAACAATATTTTGAAACCATGTTATATAGTTCCTAATTTGCTATTCTTATAATACACAACAAACTGAACACTTTCTTCATACACATGAAATTATATTTTTTGAAAACTTTATTTTCAAAGGACAATATATACATTTTATTCAAAATAATAATCAATAATTGAGAACGTTTTATAGAAAATTAACTAGATCTTTCTCTTGTTGCTACTCATCAAAAACTACAATCAATCTGGATTATTTTCATATCTTCACCCTAAAATATCTACCATTTACATAAACACTTCTTGCTAATAATATTTTTAAAAGGTGTATAAAAACTATCGTTACTAAACAATCATTGTTAATAACATATTGGCAGTTCAAAGATATACTACAATAAACAATATTCAACATAAAAGTAAAACTCTTTTAATAATAAAGAGCATCAATCTTAAACAAATAGAATGATTACTTATTTCACAATCAATATTAAACATGTAATAGGCTTTCAAACACTTTTTCATGTTTATAATTTAAAAGGTGTGAGAAAAATACATAACAAACTAAACGTTGTTCTTTAAGGGAACTCATAATGTTTAAATTTGTTCCACTAAACCCTTGAACAAGATTATCTAAAAATTTATACCGACTTATCCAAAATAAATCTATTTTAAAAATAAAGCTCCTCAATTAAAAGATGGCCAATTGCATGCACAAGTTTATTAAACCTCCAAATTTTCATATTTAAGAGATTTCCTTAAGTTATTTTCCCCTTGATTACACTTGTATATTCACATTAAAGGCAGAAAGTAGACTTTATAGTAAAATACTCAATTTTATACTTAAATATAATACAAATCAAATGCCAATCGCTCCCAAAAAAACAAAACAGTGCACCATATTGAAATGGAGGAGGGATGTAATCTAAATATGCTAAGTGTTAACATCCTTGAACATCTAAGTATGTGGAGATAAGTGTTTCTTCAGCCATAACAATCATAAAAAAAAAAAAAAATTAAATAAATAACTAAATAAATAAATCCTTCAATTAATTATTGGTTCATACTAAAAGTTTATAAAAATATATTAAAGTTATGTATACATGTAGTATATCAGTACCCTAAAAAAGAACTACTTATTTTTAAATAAAATCAACTAAGTAGATCAAGGACATGGTGCTTATTCAAGCATATGTATAATGTAGAGTCTAGTCTGAACCATTTGATATACTATTTTTAAGGCAATTGTGGGCGTCTCATGGAAAAATTAAGTGGAAGACAATAATCAACTCAATTGGTGACTTCTGAACCATTTTATATATGGGTGTAAGACAATTTTTGGGGTGTCATGGAAAAAGTAGTTGGAAGACAATAATCAAATTAATTGGTGAGTAATGAATGGATATGGTTAGAATAATTCTTAATTTTTTTGTGCGAGAAATTTTCGATAAGGATTTTAAGTAAGATTGAAATTGTTAGTGACTTGCAAGCATTTAAATTTAGAGTTTTGATGTCTTATTTTTAACTATAGAATGGATTTACATAAATACTAATAATGAGAAGAGAAATTATGACATATGGTGATGGAAACCATCACTAACAACTGAAATTTACTTTAAATTTTATTTTAGAAATTTACACTAAATAGTATTGGGAACCAGATTATGGTAACTAAATTTACAGTATATTGGATCACAAATGACACTATATCTCATCTCTAGTTATAGTGTTTCTAAGTTTATTCAAGTGAGTTATTCCATATGTTGTTAGGAGCAACTAAAACTGTAGGATATAAAAGGAACAATGATGTAGATGAAGGGTTGAGGTCTAGGAGGAAGGAAGTGGTTTAATATGATTCATTATCACAATAATAGGCATCCTCTGGATCTAGGAAAAATAAGAAGGGTCTAATAATCAAAATTGCATAGGAGGAGGAATTTTAGAAAACTTAATCAAGTATAATTAAGAAAAAAGTAAGAGAAATGGGAAAAATAATGATTTAAAAAAAACATTTTGACATATGTAAAAGCCAAAGTCTAGATAAAATTGAGGTACCTCAGTGGTACTTGTAATTATGGTATTTTATACATTGACATTTATGATGTTACTTTAGCAGGTTATTCAGATTCTGATTGGGCAAGTAACCTGGATGATCGAAGATCAATCACAAGTTACACATTTAGTATTGGATCCGGGGTTATTTCGTGGAGTAGAAAAAAGAAAAGTACTGTAGCACTATCATCATGTGAAGTTGAGTACCAAGCATTGTGTGCAGCCACATGCGAAGCTATATGGTTGAGGAGATTGCTTAGCGATGCAGGCAAAGGACAGAAAGAATTAACCAGCATCAAAACCGACAACCAGAGCACAATCAAGCTTGCATACAATCCAGTTTTCCATAAAAATACCAAACATATTGACACTCAGTTTCACTTTTTTCGAGAAAATATACAGTCTAAAAAAATATGTGTGGAGTATTGTAACACTTGTGATAATTTAGCTGATATTTTTATTAAGGCTCTAGGGCGAGTAAAGTTTGAATTATTTAGAGGGATGTTAGGAGTGCAGAATAACCCTTTCTCCATTAAGGGGGGGAGTTAGAAATAATCAATTTTATTTTGTATTAATGGAGAAATGGCTACATAGTTGTAAGTTTGTAACGTATCTCCTTAGTTTAGGATTTTTTTCTAGAGTTTAGGAGGTTGTTTACAACTATCTGATTTCTAATGATGTATTTAATATTGTAATATTCATTTGATGTAAGGTAGAGTGAACGGAGAGAGAGTCTCTTCTTTGTTTGAGTGCAGTCTCTAGGTGCTATACACACCTGAGAGTTGCAACTCCTTCATTTAATTCAAAGTCTGATTTTTATCTTAGTATTAGTATTATATATCATGCAAATTTATATTTAAGAATTTTCCATAGACTCTTCCTCCATATGCCAATGTTTCAATTTCTATCATAGGTTCTAGTAGTAATTCATCATATACAAACCCTCAACAGAAATAACATTAATTAGGTAATTTTGCTTATTTCTTCAACATTCAATCAAGCCTTCACTTCTCCTAATTATAGTAGTTCTCCATATTAAAATTATCCAATATCATGCTTAAACAAATTTTTGAAACCAAATTATATAGTTCCTAATTTTCTATTCTTATAATACACAACCAAATGAACACTTTCTTCATACACATGAAATTAGATTTCTTGAAAACTTTATTTTCAAAGGACAACATATAAATTGTATTCAAAATAATAATGAATAATTGAGAACCTTTTATAGAAAATTAACTAGATCTTTCTCTTGTTGCCACTCATCAACAACTACAATCAATCGAGATTATTTTCATATCTTCACCCTAAAATAACTACCATTTACATAAACACTTCTTGTTAATAATATTTTTAAAATGTGTATAAAAACTACTGTTACTAAACAATCATTGTCAATAATATATACGCGGTTCAGAGATATACTACCATAACCAATATTCAACTTAAAAGTAAAACTCTTTTAATAATAAAGAGCATCAATCTTAAACAAATAGAATGATTACTTATGTCACAATCAATATTAAACATGTTATAGGCTTTCAAACACTTTTTCATGTTTATAATTTAAAAGGTGTGAGAAAAATACATAACAAACTAAACAATGTTCTTTAAGGGAACTCATAATGTTTAAATTTGTTCCACTAAACCCTTGAACAAGATTATCTAAAAATTTATACCGACTTATCCAAAATAAATCTATTTTAAAAATAAAGCTCCTCAAGTAAAAGATGGCCAATTGCATGCACAAGTTTATTAAACCTCCAAATTTTCATATTTAAGAGATTTCCTTAAGTTACTTTCCCCTTGATTACACTTTTATATTCACATTAAAGGTAGAAAGTAGACTTTATAGTAAAATACTCAATTTTATACTTAAATATAATACAAATCAAATGCGAGTTGCTCCCAAAAAAACAAAACAGTGCACCATATTGAAATGGAGGAGGGATGTAATCTAAATAGGCTAACTATTAACATTACCTTCAAAATCTAAGTATGTGGAGATAAGTGTTTCTTCAACCATAACAATCATAAAATAAAAATAAAAAGATCCTTAAATTAATTATTGGTTCATACTAAAAGTTTATAAAAATATATTAAAGTTATGTATACATGTAGTATATCAGTACCCTAAAAAAGAACTACTTATTTTTAAATAAAAGAAACTAAGTAGATCAAGGACATGGCACTTATTCAAGCATATGTATGGTGTAGTGTTTGGTCTGAACCATTTGATATACTATTTTTAAGTCAATTGTGGGCGTCTCATGGAAAAAGTAAGTGGAAGACAATAATCAAGTCAATTGGTGACTTTTGAACCATTTTATATATGGGTGTAAGACAATTGTTGGGGTCTCATGGAAAAAGTAGGTCGAACACAATAATCAAATTAATTGGTGAGTAATGAATGGATATGGTTAGAATAATTCTCAATTTTTTTGTGCGAGAAATTTTCGGTAAGGATTTTAAGTAAGATTGAAATTGTTAGTGATTTGCAAGCATTTAAATTTAGAGTTTTGAACGTCTTATTTTTAACTATAGAATGGATTTACATAAATACTAATAATGATAAGAGAAATTATGACATATGGTGATGGAAACCATCACTAATAACTGAACTTTACTTTAAATTTTATTTTAGAAATTTAAATTAAATAATATTGGGAACCAGATTATGGTAACTAAATTTACAGTGTCTTGGATCACAAATGACACTATATCTCATCTCTAGTTATAGTGTTTCTAAGTTTATTCAAATCAAATATTCCATATGTTGTTAGGAGCAACTAAAACTATAGGATAGGAAAAGGAACAATGATGTAGATGAAGGGTTGAGGTCTAGGAGGAAGGAAGTGGTTTACTATGATTCATTATCACAATAATAGGCATCCTTTGGATCTAGGAAAAATAAGAACGGTCTAATAATCAAAATTGCATAGGAGGAAGAATTTCAGAAAACTTAATCAAGTATAATTAAGAAAAAAGTAAGAGAAATGGAAAAAATAATCATTTAAAAAAAAAAACATTATGACTTATGTAAGAACCAAAGTCTAGATAAAATTCTTAATCAAATAAATAACTGACTTCATTACATACTAGCTATTTTACAAATCACATATTTATCATATCTTTAAAATAACATAATATATAATATTATATATATAGAGAGAGAGAGAGAGTGAGGAGACGAGGAGAGAGAGAGAGAGAGGAGAGCGAGAGAGAAACAAAAATTCTCTACCTACCCATGCCATATTACATATACATTGACTCAATAACAGTTTCTTAAAATTTTATTGATTAGAAAAGGGCCACACTCTCTACATATTTCCCTTTCTTTCTAGACTATTTTCTTATATATATATAATATAGTTATATAATATTATATTATATATATATAAGAAACATTGGTATTGTTAGCACCTAAATCCGCCTTAGGCTGAAGGAAGGAAAAATTCAGGGTAACTACAAACCATGCTCAGTCTGGTAGCTAGCCCAACCAGAACAGGAGAGGGCTCTCTCCGAGTCACGCTCAGTGAATAAATAAACGATATGGTTTGAGATGACTTACAATGAAATATTGATTTAAGGCTAGTAAATAAATATGGAAACAAGAGGAAAATTTTGATAAATGACTGAGTTTTTGGGATGTATGGGACCAACAAGCAACAATGACCAGAGAATTTAACACAAAGGCACAGATTACTTCGTGAGGAAAGACAGGCGGAAAGTCTAGCAATTAAGTTTGAAATAATGCAGAATGGCAAGATTGTTTAGGAGGTTGAAAAGGGCATAATCACATGAATGATTTTCAACAAAAGAAGAACACATAACGTGAAACTTTCCCACAGGAAAAGCATTAAACATGAATTCTACCTTATCTTACTTAGAAAATTTCATTGGAAATGAATATGAATGAACTGTGAAACATAATGAAATATATATGAAACATAAAGAGAACACATTTGCTACACTCACAACACAAGAATTTCATGAAACAGAGTCGTTGCCTTTCATTAATCCTCTGTCAAAATATACAATGAAGAATTGAGTTTCTCTCCCACAGTCTCCCAGAAATTACAACCAACCAACCCTTTGCAAATAGTTTTGCATACAATAAATAGACTATCCCATTGGGAAATAGAATGACTAAGAGTTTGGGAGTTTTGCAAATGACTACAAACTGGAAATGGAAAGCCAACCATTACTTACAGGTGCAACATTACAAAAATGATAAATGGCTTGGGTGACCGCTCGCCTTCCTTTGTCACTTGGATAGAAGCCAAAATCTTTAAAATTTGCCTTAGTTGCTGAAACAAGTGTAGTGTAAATGAGTGGGCCCACTTGGAGAAAGTCGTGAAACGAAATGTCGCAAAGCGGAAGTGATTTTAGCCTTTTTGTCTATATGCACCGTGCCCAAATCTATATGTGCTGTGCCACTTTGGAGGAGATTTTGAGGTACATGCTAGAGTTCAAATTGTGCCCAAGTGTGGTTGTTGGAAAGCCTGGACTGTGTAATTTCCAGCTCGAGCGAAATTTCTGAATTTGGTGCTCATTTGCCCCTCCAAAAATTCATTCTCCTAAGGCTGCTTATTGTGTGTCAAAATAGGGGAAGAGAGATCATTTTTTGAGTGTTTTTGACCTCCTGGGGACTCAAATCATAGCCAAATTTCTTGTACATGAACCAGCAGGCATTGTCTTTCATGCTAAATCCAAAAATTCAAGCCATTTGTGATTTGGAGCTCCCAATCCTAAGCACACGGAGAAGAACCCTGTGTTGTGCCCAAAAATTTGTCATGTGACCAAAATTGCCCTAAATTTCTTGAAATTTGGGTTGGAGATCCTTTATGAGGTGCTATTCTGGGCCACAAATGCTTCAGCCAAGATTCAAATCCGATATTGCTCTTTTTTCCTCTTTTACCTCTTTGTCGCTTTGCTCAATTTTGCCTCCAAACTCCTTATCCGAGCCTTTGAACTCATGTTTCGTGCCCTGTAGTGATAAACCATCCGCCTCAATATGGTTTTTTCCTTGTCAACCTTCTCTAGCAGTTTCTCAAGGTGGATGTTGATATGCTCAAGCCAAGACTCTCGGTCATTGTTAATCTCTTGCTCTAAGGGAGTAAGCTCAATCCTCCTATGTTGGGCAGCTTGGCGATTCTCATGGATGTTTAGCAGCTCCATGATCTCATGCTGGTCCTCTAGCTATTTGTTCCTCTACTCAAAATACTTGATAATCCCCTTGGCCCTCTCCAAATTGAGTGACAAGTCTTGGATCTTCGTTTTCTGCTCCTGGATGGTCCTCCTAAGTTTGGCACTCTCCACATCTGCACATCATCATGAATGAGGATGAAGTCAGCCTCTTGTTCACCTCATGGCCCCTCGTCATGCATGGGCCTCTTACCCTTGTCTTTTACCTGTGTTTTCGATGTCAGAAGTAAGTCCCCTTCCACCCTGGGTGGAGATAACACTTGCTTTGCTGCTGTAAACAAATTTCTACTGCCTCTCTGATAGGTGATGAATATTGGCATGGTAGTGGTCTCATGGCGCTCATACTGATGAGAAGGACCGCCTATCTCATGTTCTACCTCTAATAATACCTGTGAAGTGCTGAAGAGGTCAAGGGAGATGAATTCATCCCAATTAATGCCCTATAATCCCATCTAATGATCTACCAAAATCCTAATTAGAGAAAAATGATAAACATTGTTGAGTTGCTACTGAGGGGTCTTATGTTGCATGAAGATGTTCATCCTCTCCATGTTTCTGCAAATGAAATATGGGATGCTCATCACCCATACCCTGGTAAAGTGCATGAGCAACCTGATGTGATAGGCATATGAACGAGAAAACCTCCCCTCACACCTGAAATATTTCATGATCAACTTCATGAGTTGAGCATACTCATCTTTCAAATATCTGAATGGAAAGACTCTTTGGAGCTGCCTCAAGAAACTGGCCTTAATGTAAGGCTCATAATGCTGTCGATCAACCTTTTTTTTCTTGTGCCACTGTTCTCCAACATTTGGTATGCCAGTTGCTAATGAGACAGTTTCGGGTGTCAGTGTGAAGGTTACCCCAGCCAAGATAGAGTGATCTCCATGTAGGTGAAGCACGAAAAGACGAGCCAACTCATGATGAACTCAAACATTAGCCACCCTTTAACAAAACCCAAAACATGATAGATGCTGGAAACATGACATAGCAAGAGGGTAGGCCTGCAATTATGTGAGGGTGGTTGGCTCATCCCTAACATGTTTTCCACTTTTTTGATGTCTCCTGGGAGCCTGCTCTTCGGAGGATGAATCACTTTCTGTTTCCATCTCACACTCCGATGAATGCTTAGATGCCATGAATACTCTATGTGTACTGTACTTGGACTGCCCTTTGATGATGCTAGTGAAACTATGTGTTGTTGTGATCTCTACCACCAAGGGGAACAATGCAAAAAGGGAGTGTTAGGAAGGGGAATAATATGATGGGAATAGGGGTTATGGGGGATTTTTGTTCAGGGATATGTAGGAGTGTTTGGGGATTTTATAAGGTATGGTTTTGGGCTTTTAAAGTTGACAAATGAGTGGAGGGGATAGGGAATAGGGGTTTAGTAATATTTTAGGGTAGGGAAAATGGGGAAAATGGGATAGGGGGGAAGGGAAAAATGGAAAGAAGGGAAAAAATGAGAGGTGAAAGGAGAAGTGGAACCTTGGTATTACCACAACAAATTTGCAACCCTAGAGCAATGGATTGGATGATTTCAATTGGTAGGGTTTAGGCGTTTTTTATTGTAGTTATAGATAGCCATGAACCACCATAACCTTCACAAAAATATATGAACAATCCAAGATGTCGACCCTACCTGTCAATTAGAGGGGTTCAAAGTCAATTTTATGCAAATTTGGCACAATTTCATGCCTTTGTGGGTGTGCATCGCGCTCTTTATGTGTGCCACGCCCCTCTGTGTGTGCGTTGTGCCCTTGAAAATGACTCCAAGCTCACCCAAACACGTTCTAGCTCTCTCACAAACTTTGTAATGCTTCTCTATAACCTTGATTTTCACAATGACCTTGTTTCCTTGTGGAAATTATTATATAAAGACTTTGAAGTCATTGGTTAAATTTTTGCTTCCTCAAAACCCACTTTGCTAATGTCTTGTTTTGGCACTTTTTCCCTGATTTAAAGCAACACTGAATTTCACTTTTCACTTTGAATTTTTAGCTAGAATGATGAAATTTTCAGCACTTTTTTGCAGGGGTTGTATGACAGGGCATTTGGCAACGGAAACCATGACTGTGCCTGAAGAGATCAACTGGAGGCTTTTTTTAAAATTATCACAAATGACATATTATTTGACTTTTCTTCAAAACAATTTTCAAGAACAGTCGTAATATGTCAACATGATGATGAAATTCTTTGAATCACAACTTTGTAAGGGCCTCCCTCTAGCCTGCATGGCTTTATTGGACATGGTTGAAGACAAAATTTACTAATCTCTAGACGTAATGACTAAAAATGATTCTCGTCCATTAAAAAACTGAACATTGACTGTCATGGACTTTAGTGAACCTTGACAAAAGACCATTCCAACAGGTACCAGAGATGAGGGGAAATGACTAACATGACCTTTGCCATCAGATTATGGCATGCTCCTAGCGGAATGCAGCTGAGTGAATGGAGCAAGACTCCTAAAAATGAAATACAGAAAGAGTTTTGATCTCTGAAGGAGGACTAACCAAATCGACTCTAACATTGGCTCAAATGGGCGATGGTAGCTCCTTGGAGGTGCCAAGAACATCAGATCTCTGGAAGAGCTATATAGTGCCTTCATCCATTGTGCTATGGAGTCATTATTCGACAAACAACACAAGACTCTGACTCATTTATGAAACTAAAATGATCAAAAATTGACTCAAATTTGACATTGAAATGACTTGAATACTAACTTGACAAAGTCTAACCAAACTGAAATAAAATGGTATTTATAGTGACAGTGGAAGTAGTGTTAAGAATGCAGAAATGGTATTGCTTGAGTAGCTGACCATTGATCGGCCCTCTTGGGCAATCTTCCCCGTTCATTTCCTTCAAAAGAAAGGCATTCTGACCCCGATATGTTGTGATATTGAAGGGTCCTTTCCAGGGATTCTCGAACTTGTCATGATTATCCTTCTCCTCATTCCTTGCATCCCACTTCAGCACCACATCATCCAACTGAAATTTGTCTGCCTTTTCTTTTCTGTCATCAATTTTCTTAATCTTCTCCTAGAACTTGGATGTGTTCTAGAAGACGTCTTCTCTGGTCTGCTGCAAGTGGACCATTTGATTCAACCTTCTATGCATAGGATCTTCTTCATTGCCGGCCTCCTGGAGAAGTTTGACTACCGAGGCTACAAGAGAGGTAGGAAACATAGTATCAACACCATAAACAAGTTCAAAAGGTGACGTACCAATGGATTTCTTCTGACTGACCCGATTTGCCCAAAGTGCATTGACCAACCTCTTATGCCAGCTCTTCTTATTTATTTCCAGCAGCTTCTTGATGACATTGACCAATAATTTGTTCGAAGACTCTGCCAATCCATTGCCTTGGGGATGATAGGCAGTTGAGTGACCCAAAATGAATTGATATTTATGACAAACTTCTACCATCATTTTTATTTGAAAGTTGTTGTGTTATCAATGATTAACTTATTCGGGCAACCAAAGCAAGACAAGATGTTATTCTCAAGGAATGAAGTAATTACTGCATCTGTAGCTTGTCTTGTGGAAATTGCCTCGATCCATTTTGTGAAATAGTTTGTCACTGTGAGGATCCATCTATGCTGACCGGAAGAAGCGGGATGAATTTCACCAAAGAAATCCAACCCCCATTGTTGAAAAGGGGCACTCACCTCAATAGGATTAAGTGGTAATGGCTGTAACTTCTGCCTTCCTTCGAAAATTTGGCACTTATGACAACTTTTGACCATCTTATATACATCAGCAAACAATTTCAGCCAATAGTATCCCACTCTGAGGACTTTATTTGTTGTTGACTTCCAAAAAAGGTGACCACCACAGTGTCCTTCGTGGAAATCCTCCATGACCTTCTTTGCTTCGTTTTCCACCAAACAATTTAAGAGAATGCCACCAGGATCTTTTCAATAGAGTGCAGAATTTAAAATGCATAACTTGGTAGCCTTCATTTTCAGTGTTCTTGCTTTGTTTCTAGTCATGTCGGGCGGTGGTGACAAATTTTTAAGCACATATATGATATCTGAATACCACAAAGAAAGATAAAACATTTTAGATACCTGAATTGACGATCCTTCCTCATTCTAATCAAACATAGCAACAATCAGATTTATGTCTAAGGCGTGCAAGTTTGACTCAGCCATTAACTTTGCCAATCCCTATCCTTTAACAAGCTTTGTGGGCTTTATTTCCACATCATATTCCAACAAAGCAGCAATCCACTTGCCTCGTCTTCCTTCTGCATCGGTCTGCACTAAAACATCTTTGAAAACAGCGTTAGGAACATAAGCCAAAATATGAGAATGCAGAATATATACCTGAGAAATTTTCAATGCTTTCACAAGTGCAAGGGCTTGCTTCTCAATGATGTTGTATTTTAAGCAGCATATCGTATAGCTCTGTTGAATAATGAAATGGGTTTTTCGTGGTCATCTCTTTTCTGCAATAACACAGCTGCCATAGTATGTTCCGAAGTGAATGAAAACAATATGAAATCCTGAGTGTAGTCTAGGCTGATGTTGTGGCCACCAACAACCCCCCTCTTTTGTTGGATATTAGCAATAACACCAAGCAAATAGGGGACCCTTAGTGAAAATTCAAACAAACATCTCTATGAACATTTTTGTTTTTCCTTAGAATTTTATCACAGCAAAGCAAAGAAAACATTTCTTTTATGGGCATAAAAAACTATGAAGGAACGATGCGAAATTCATCGCATCGCATTCACCATAAGCGCCCTTAAAAAAGAAACTTAAGAAATCTCCGATGGCCGATGTGTGACATCGCATATCGCAACATCGCGTAAAATAGCACACAATGACTAATATCTGCGATCTGCGATTTGTGATCAACGATCTGCGATGATCCAATATTGCGATGCCACAATAATATAACACGAATCTGCGACCTGCGATCTGCGATCTGCGATGAGCGCGAATTTTTCTCGGCGTGGTATTCAAGGAAAGCTGCCCATTAATCAGAATTAAACGTGCGCTTTAAAAAAGGAAATTAATGATTGTACGAATGGTTTCTTTTTGTTTTTCGAAGAGTCAGTTCACTTTGAATGTCATAATTATGCACACATAAGATCTGAAGATTTCATGTCAATCTTTATTTCCATTTGCTCTTTTCCTTTACGCAAACTATAAAATAGGAAATAACATGGAGCAATTTTGCAGGAAACATCTAAGGAAAAGGGGAAAGCGCCAATGCTTGGAGAACACAGAAGAGATCTCTTCAGAAATGGGTGCCGCATGCGATAGAACTACAGACTCCAGAGTATCACTCAACAGATGCTAATGACCAATAGGTCATCTGAAGCTCAGAATCAAAGGCGCACAAAAGCAGCATGATTACAAAAAGACCTAAAACTTACACGCCAAAAAGCCCGGAATGAAGAACGGAGGCAGTTTTCAATCCAGAAAATTGCTCAGAAAGTAAATTCTTTTAACTCATCAAGTCATCCGCAAAGACAGAAACCAAAATAGCAAAAGCAGAACCAGTCTGAGGGAAATTTGGGTGATTACCAAGTATACACCAAGTCAGCGGGAGATTCTCTAAAATATCTTATAATTTACCAGAAAGTTGTGCCGACTCTTGTTACTTCTATTTTTATATCACGCACGAAAGGGGCAGGCAACCAACCGAATCTTCTCAGATGAATGTTGCACACTTACACCACTAAGGAGCAACTACAGAAAAAGTTCAAAGTCAGATTTAATTTTAGAAATAATTATCTTTATCAGAAGGATGGTCATTTGAAAACCGGATCCTAAATTTATGTAATCAAGTTAATTAGCTAGCAGTATTTAAACCCTTCTCAGGCATTTAGAGAAGGGTCCAGAGATTTGTCAAAAACTCGTCCTCAGAACATGCACTTTTTCGCCCTCGAAGGTGGTTTTGATGAATGGATGGATCAAGGTTTATTAATGTTTGCATTTGATATTTGCTACGGATGTTGCACTTCTGTTCTCTTAGTAGATGTTAGAGCAAGGAGAGATAAATCATTGTTGCTTGAAGCTTATGAGTGGAACTAGTCATAAATGGTACTTTTATCTCTTGACTATTCCTGCTTATGTTCTTTAAGTGATTTATAATTTCAGTTGTTTATATGTCATTATATGAATGTATGGGTTATCATTTAGCACTTTTGTATGGTGGAGTCATATTGTTTATGTTTGACATATAGATGACTTATTATGCGATATGTTGTTCACAACTGTTTTGCCTAACTTCTTATGCAAAGTGGTTTATCCTTAATGATTTCTATTCTTATGATATTTGAATGATCTTTATTACCAGTTATTGTTCGAAATCTTTTTAGATCGCATAATAGAAGATATACACCCCGGGTTAATGTAGATTAGATGTGTTGTTTCTCATTAGATTACGATAATATAGAGTTAGTTTAAAGAGTCTGAATTAGATTAGCTTTAGATTTCTCTTAGATCAGCATAGTTCAACTCTACACACACATACACACCCAAGGTCGGGAAACTGGTCCCTTCATCCCCAGTCGGACCCACTATACCAAATAGATAAGGAGCTGCCAACTAAGGTCCGGACCAGGTGGGTGTCCCCCTTGTTGTCGACCCGATTTTCGGGGCTTCAACAGGGCTATAGTTCCATAATTAAAAAAACCTTAGCAAAAAATTGTACATTCCAAAAATTAGCTCAGAAATTTCCGTTGTAAATCGCAAATTGGGAACAAAATTCAATTTTTTTTTCGTTTCCCAAGTTTTGGACAGAACCAAACAAAGAATCGACATGACACAAAATTTGAAATGATATATAACAAAACTAAACAGGGACGAATTCAAGGCTTGCCACGTAACCTGGCCAGCAGCTGCAAAGTGTCTTCTGTTGGCTCTTCCTCTAATACCAGACACCATTCGTAATCCTCAACACCAACATGATCAGTCGCAGTGCTACCTGTGCCCACTGGCATTGCAGATGTTTCACCTTGTCGACTTCCTGTAGCCCTTGCGTTGCCATGTTTGCTATCTGCAGTTGATTGAATGGACACAACTGCTTTGCCATGCAAGGAAGCTTTGTCATTGTCATGTTGTTGATTACCAGGGATGCTAATACCGCAGTTTCCTGGAGCTCTGTTCTATGTGTCCTTGAGTTCAGGTGGAGGTGCCTGTGGCTCAATTTCCTCCGTGAAAGAAATGGTCACATGGATGTAGTTACAAGCTAGGTTAAAGTGTTGCGGAACCGGAATTGAGAGACATGGGGAGATAAATGCAGAGGAAGGGGGAAATCCATTGAGTGGGTTGCAGCATCCCTTCTTCCTGTGCCTCAATGCCTGGCTCGTCCACTTCCACTTTGGGTGTCTAGGTAGCAGCCATAGAGAGAGCTGGGAGGATTGGGATTATCCGCATAGGAGTCAGGGGAGGTAGTTGCAGAGCTAGATGAAGCCTATGGGCCATGGCAGGGTTGGGAGCAAGGTTTGCAGCAGAGGGGATGGTGGAGTTTCGATGCAAAGAATGAATAGGGGAGGTATGAGCCTAGTTTAAGATGTAGAGAATTGAATGAGAGTAGTGACAACCATTATCCATATCAATACAACTCAACAACCAGCATCGGCTTCCAGTCACAGTGCGAGAGTAGGGATTTGTTGCCTGCGCAGGGCAAGCACAATGGAGCAAGGGGGGAGGAATTGCATGATGATCTATAGGTTCCATGAAAATGAAGGTGGTGGAGGTACCTTGGCCTTCGGACACATTTAGTGACTCCTGCAAGTTGGTTTGAATGGGCTGGAGGTTGGCATGGGGGACGACGCAGGTGGCCATGTGGTCATCCTGTCCTCCAACTACCTGTCTTATCATTTCAATTTTCATAGTAATCACCCACATCCGGGTAATATTAAAAATATATTATTATTATTGTTAAAATAAATAATGAAATGATATTAATATTAAAAATTTAATATTAATATATTTTAATGTTAATATTACTAAATTTATTAATTTTGGACTAACATAATATTAACTTTAATATAATATACAATTTGTTATATTATGATATATACTACCACAACCACATTAATAAATGTGGTTGATATATGTTGTAGGTGTCAACAAAAGAGTCATTAACACAAAAAGTGTCATAAAAGTTGACTTAATACGTTAATTTTATTTAACATAATTTGTTTGGAAAGTAGAAATAATAAAATATATAACATTTCTAAAATCTTGAAGTAATCATAACCTAAAGCTACCTAAAGAAATAAAATCTAAATAGTTTTTATTGAAATACATGAAGTGCTCTATGTATCTCTAATGGAGGTGTCTGGAACATTAGTATT
>APFE031489336.1:17669-91366 GCA_000404065.3 Pinus taeda
GTGGAGAGAGAGAGAGAGAGAGAGAGAGAGAGAGAGAGAGAGAGAGAGTGAGTGAGAAGGGAAAGATTGAAAGAGAGTGTGTATGTTTGGGGGTGATATACAAATAAAAATAAGGTGACATGGAGAGAAGGGTGATAGATAATTAAGGATGGAGCGAGATAGTCAACATAGTTGTAGGAGAGAGAGAGTGATGACAGGGAGAGATAGAGGGAGGTGGGAGAGAAAGGAAGAGAGAGAGCATTTGAGAGGGAGGGAGAGAGATATGGATTTGGAGTGGGGAGGGGGGGGAGAGGGAGGTAAGAATAAATACATACATAGGGAGAAATGTGGAGGGGCAGAGAGATGGAGTTACAAGGGATATGGATAGATAGGTAGAGAGGAGACTGGAGGGAAGAGGGAAAGATGGGGTAAGTTAGGGAGATAAGTGTAAGAGAGAGAGAGAGGGAGAAGGAGAGGGAGAGGGAGGGAGATATAGATAGACATGTAGAAAAAATGTCTATGTTTCTAGCTGATTTAGAGAGATGAAGAAGGAGAGAGTTTGTGTGATTGGGGGGCTGAGATAAAGCACAAAGAAGGAGTATGGAAGAAGATATTGATATAGATGTATGGGGGAGAGAAACATAAGAAAAATGATTTCCATAGATGGATTGAATTCACTGTATAAATCTTGATTTATGATCCTATTTGATTTCATGCATTATATGCATTTATTATCGTGTAGGTGTTGAGTTTTAACTCTATTTCATTTCTTGCATTAGAAGTATTATTTCAATAAAGATGTTAATTTGTAATCTTGTTTGATTGATATTGCAAAAAATGCATTGATTTCAATGTAGATATTGATTACTAATCTTATTTGATTCCTAGGAGTAGATGCATTGATTTCAATGAAGATGTTGATTTATTATTTGATGTAACTAGATGTATGGTGTACATTAATTTCAAGGTAATTAGTTTAACATTTTTCATTGATTTCAATGTAAGCACAAAAAAATTATTGACAACGTGCATTATGGCTAAGATTTTGTAGATAACATCAAATGAAATAACATCGAATAAAAATTATATTTGTAACTTTTACATCTACACATATTTTGAAATTGAATAGATCTTATTTCAATCCTATTTGAGTTTTTTAAAATTGAATAAAACATATTTCAATCATAAGGAATTGGTTGAAACACTTGGACAACTAAGTAAATTTAGGAAATTTGATAACCTCATATAAAATTATAGAAATGTTGTCATATATTTTGTTGACCTATATATTAAATTTCAATACGATTGAATTATATAATGTTATGACTAAGCTCTTCTACATAATTTGAAAAGAAATAATATTGAATAAAACCAATTTGTTTCTTACATGACATATTTTAAAATTGAATAAACTTATTTCAATTCTATTTGTGTTTTTTAATTGAACCTTGAGATAACAAATTGATTGAAATAGATAAAAAAGTTGTGCATGCAGTGGTATATGGGTGGGTTCGCAAAAAAAGTTCATATATATTATATATAATATATATATATATATATGGGATGACTTTTTATAATACAAATTAATTTATTTTTTAAAATTGATTTGTAATAACATACATGTTGATTGCATTGAAATACACTTTTTAGAAGCCAATATGAAGCATGACTGTAATTCTTTCCAGGGTCAATATTAAACTGATACATGTATGGAAAATTTTAGTTAATTTTAAGTGTCAAAGTGAATTAATAACTTAAGATTTTAGATATTTTCTTAGTCTATGAAACTAGAAATCAAAGTTGTTATATTATGTAATAAAGTTTTTTTTTTCTAAATTAGACTAATCCTATTAATGTAACAAAAGTAGTACAAGGAGGCATTGGCCTCTACAGAGCAAGCCCCAAATTATGCCATGTTTAACAACAAAAGACTAGAAATAGATTGCTCACACTGGGAAAACCAGTCCAAAATTATAAGAGTTTGCTGCCCATGCAGGGGTAACAGCCTGTAGTGCCAAAGTGGAACAATTTTTTGAACAATCATAAAAATTAACAACATTACATAAAAAAAACACCAGAATAGACCCATAGTATTGGGAGCCAGGAACACAGAACCTGAAAAAACATTGACCAGCTAGGTGTCGTTAGGAAGAGGAGGTTCTTCCACTATCAGACACCTGTACACCTCCGTGTCATCTTCTGCATCCTGTTTGTCTCTTGGAGTTTCTTCCATGATCTTGAAGAGCCATAGATTGGTGCATGCCTAAGCTGCTTCTGTGTGTCCCTGAGCTGCTTCACTACTTCTGTGCATCCCTAAGCTACCTCCAGCGGCTTTTCTCTTGCTAGTGGTGTTCCATGCCTGAGTATTGTGAGCTGGGTCTTCAAAGTTTTGTGGCTCCTCTCTAAATTCCATCGAGATAGTCGTTATTATGTAGGGATGTCCCATCATGTAGTGAAATTGAAATTGTGTAGAATGACTGGGCTATAGAGATGATACAGAGGTAACAGGAGGCTGGGGAGCAGTGTCAACATGTCGAGGACCTACAATCTGAGCCCGCCCCTGAGGGTCAAGGAAGGGGGTGATCTTCCTCTGATGCTGCCCCTCCTGCAGTGCATTCAATGATGTAGACGAGGCATGCTCACCTGGGTAAAATTGAGCAGACGAGGACGAGAAGGAGCAGTGCCAAAGAATAAGTGGTCAATGTGAATAGAAGGACCTGTAATCAACTATTCATAGTAGAGATTCAAGACCAAAGAACCAGTCCATAGGAAACATAGAAGACTCTGCAAGAAATTTTCACCATCCACCATCTCAATGCAGCACAGGACTTGGCAGTGCCTCCCAGTTATCGTGCGTGAGCTCGACTCTGCAGCATCAAGGAGACAATTGTAGTTAAGAGGAGGTGGAGTGGGGAGAAGATGGTTTAAAGAGGCCATCTTAAAAGCCAAATTGATGAAGCCTCGACCCGCGCAGTTCATTAATGTGCCACTAATATCGCCAGTGGCTTTCTGTATATGCTTCTGAGTGGAAGCATGGGTGGTTAGGTGGCCTCGCCACTTGCAAACCCAAGGAGTTGCATAGTACCTGTGTGCCTAAACACCCACATCCAGGAGTTTTGCATCATTCTACACCAGATCAGTGCATTCCTATAAATGAGAGCTATCATTTAAAATGTCAAGCGAGCCTGAGTTTAGAATTCGATCACTCTCCACCCCTGGATTTGCCAGGAGATCTTACACTTTATTTCCTTCCCTTTTGACATGTTTGAATGTGATTGCTCTATTGGTTAAGAGCCATTGTTCTATGATCTCTAAACAAGCTGCTAATCTCAATCTACATGCTACTTTGTGAGCAGGTGTTCCCTAAAGAATTTGATTAACCATGTTGATAAGGATCCATGAGTCTCCTTCAATTACAATAGGAAAGAATCCATGTTGCTAAGCTAAGCAAAGTCCTTGCCACAGTCTTTCTAGTTTAGCTGAATTGCTTGTGTCCCATCCTATTTAGCCAAGGAAGAGTAGGAGTGGTTTGCCTTCATGATCCCTGAAGATGCCTCCATAACCTGCCATGCCTAGGTTTTCTTTGGAGGCTCCATCAAAATTTAATTGTAACATTCCTTGGGGAGGAGGCTATCATTTGCTTGGTGCTTTGGGATTTTGAGAAGAGTTTCTAGGGTCCTCATGTGTTTGGGTAATCTAAAGATGCCAATTCTCCCAGATGTTCTGCTCCTAAGGAAGGGTAGGAAAGTCATCTTCATGCCACTTTTGAAGCACCAAGGTTTCCTGAAGATTGTTGCAGAAATTACTCTAGATGTTATCTGGAGGCGTACATTGATTCTTAAAAATGTATTTGTTTCTTTCTTTCCATAATGTCTAGATGAGAAGGTCTGGAATAATTTTCCACAGAGAGTTTAGCAACCTTTTATTGTAAGGATCCATTGCCCAGTTACGAATGGTGTTTGTAATATCCCCTGTTACTCTACATCCTTTTTGACATCTAAAGATGGTTTTTTCCCATAGTTTACTGGCTAAATGACATGAGTCCATAAGATGCTCTATGGTCTCTTCCTGTTGGTTGCAATTGGGACATCATGAAGGCTCGTGGAAACTTTTTTTCCTTAGATTTCCCCAAGTGAGTATCCTTTTCTGACATGACAGCCAGAGAAACATCGAAACATTGGGCCAAATTCTGGGAGACTAGGTTTTGTCCCAAAGAGGGTCTTTGGGATCCTGATTTCTAATCAAAAGGTTGTACGCCTCCTTAGTGGTAAACATCCCACGTGGTGTGTGCCCCCATATTAAAATATCCTTCTTGTCTAAGAATCTAATTTCCTTTTCGTGAGTTCTATATCAATCTCATTGTGGATTTGCTCTATTCCCTATCTGATAATTTGCACCGCTTTTAGCCATTGTCTATATCCCCGGTTGAGGGCTGGAATCCAATGCTGGTTAACTTTTTCCATTTGTTTCATATCCCAATCATTCAATTTTGGAGGTGTAAACAAATTGGTTAGCCTAGGTATTTTTTGCCAAGAGTCAGCCCAAAAACAAGCATTGTTGCCATCTTTGATTTCCCAGAATCTGTGCTGCTGAATCACGGTGCTATGCTATCTGGCTGCATTCCATATTAAGGAGCCCTTTTCAGTGCACATAAGTCTGATTAAATCTTCTGGCATTTTGTTATTTTCATATTTGGTAGTCCAAAGTATAGCCCATGGTGTGTGTGGAGTTGAGAGCCATTTCCACCATATCCTTGCTTCCATAAATGCATTGTTGTGTTGACGATCTCGGAGACTCGTACCTCCATATTTTTTTGGAAGGAAAACTGTTGTCCATTTGACCAATGCCCATTTACGATTTTGGCCTAAGGATCCCCATAGAAAATTATGTTGTAAATTTTTTATCCTCTTAAGCAACGATTTTGGTGCCACCAAAATAGAGAAAAGATATAAAGGCATCGATTGTAAAATGAATTTAACCAGCACCAGCCGACTAGCCATATTGAGGGCTCTATAGGTCCAGGAGGAAAGGCGAGCTTCGAGTTTTTCAAGGAGAAGTTTCCATGAAGCATGTTTTAGTGCAGAATTAGTCAAAGGGGTGGTGAGATACTTTGAGGGTAGAGAAGCTACAAAAAATCCAAGAATGCAGGTTATAGAGGATTGAATAATGGAGGGAGTGTGAAAAAAGAAGATTTGGGATTTTGTAGTGTTAATGCTGGCTCCAGATGCTTCTGAATAGTCATCAAGTAGGGATTTAAACATTAATGCTTCTTGAACTGAAGGGTGCCCAAACAACATGTTTTCATCCACAAATTTTTTATGAATGATATCTAGGGAGTCATGCACTAAAATGCCTCTAAGCTACTAAGTTTGAAGAGCGTTCTTGATTATACGACCTAACCCTTAAGCCATTATCACAAAAAGAAAGGGAGAGAGGGCATCTCCTTGACGAATGCCTCTAGAGGGTTGGAAAGGTTGAGAAGGAATGTCATTTACCAATATGGAGAAAAAAGTAGAGGAGATAAGATTCGTTACCCATCTAACCCATGGAGGAGAGAATCCAAAGGCTATAAGCATTTTTTGAATGTAGATCCAACTTAACTTGTCGAAAGCTTTAGAGAGATCAATTTTGAGAAGCATACCTACTTTTTTGTTGTGCTTTAGTGAATGAATCATCTCATGGGTGAGGATGATGCCGTCAATTATTTGTTGTCCTTCTATGTATCCCGATTGTTTTGGCGATAAGAGTAAGGGTAGCAGCATTTTAGATGGGAAGCGATGACTTTGGAGATGACTTTGTAGATAACATTGTAGAGAGCTATTGGCCTAAATTTGTCCAGAGTAATAGAATGCTCTTCTTTAGGAATTAGTGCAATAAAGGTGGAATTTAGAGATGGAAGCAACCAATGAAAAGTCCTAGATTCTTCCACAACCTGCCATACGTCCACTTTGATGAGATCCTAGAACTTATGAAAGAAGTTGGAGGTAAAACCATCTGGTCCAAGAGCTTTACCCTCCTTGAGTTGATTCATTGTTGATTCAACTTCTTGTAGAGTAACTGGATGGAGTAATTGATTATGTTCTTCTGTTATTATTTTAGGGATGTTCTGGAGAATTCGTTCTATAGCTGGCTATTTTTCAATCTGTGGTTCATGATGGACATTTTTTAAATGCTTGAGGAGCTCTCTTTCGATATGATTGTGTTCTTCCAGCCTTTGTCCCTACTGATTCTGAATTTGTGTAATGTTGTTGTGCATTCTTCTCTGTATGGTGGTGTGATGAAATAATTTTGTATTCCGCTCTCCCTCTTTTAGCCATCTTACTCTGTATTTTTGCTTCCAGAGGATCTCCTCTTGCTTTCTTCTTTCTTCCAAATGATTTTGAATGTTCTGTTCCTTTTCCACCAGTGCTTCTGTCCTTCCTTCATTAATTATTTTCTACTGAAGGTCCATCATTTCTTGCCTAGGGATTTTTGGGCTTGAAAGATATTTCCAAAGGTTGTTTGATTCCATAATTTGATGTGCATTTTGAGATATTTGAGCCATTGTTGAAATTGATACATTTTTGTTCCTTCAAGAGGAATGAAGCTTTTCCAAATTGAGAGGACCAGATTGTTGAATTCTAGATGTGTAAGCCAAAATTCTTCGAAATGGAAGGGTCTCCATGTGGAGTTTCCCGGTCTTTGCCATTGAAGAGATATGGGCCAATGGTCTAATCTGGATAGAGGAAAGATTGAGGCAGTAAAGTCTCCTCCTAAATGAATGGCATTGTCAGATAAAAAAAATGATCCAACCGAAAGGAAATTTGCTGCAAACCTGATCTTCTATTGTTCCAAGTTTACATTCCATTGTTAAAGGGAAGACCAATGAGCCAGTTATTTTGTATAAAACCCTTGAAGTGGCTACTTTTAATGTCTAATTTGACTCAATATCCATTATTTTCCTTAATTTTTGTAATCATATTGAACTCACCACCTGTAATCCAAAGAGGATGGACTCTGGTAGAGTTGAGCGATGTTATCGTATTCAACAATGCCAATTTGTTTGTGGCATCCTAGGGGAAATAGACATTGGTGTGATTTCCATGAACATTTGTCCCTATGATATGAAAAGTAGCTTGAATGAGATTATGAGTAGCATGGATGTCATTGCGTGAAATAGCCTGTGTATCCCATGCTATTGCAAGTCCCCCTGAATCTCCCAAGGTGTCCACTTCTACTGAATGGCTTCCTGGCCAGGCTTTTGAGAGAATGGTGCCAAGTATATAACTATTACATTTTGTTTCTTGCATGAATAATATTTGAGGTTTCTCCTGCTGTATCATGTTTTTGATCATTCTATACTTCACAAGGCTGTTTAACCCTCTTAAATTCCATGACGTGAGGTTCATGGTTCAATATTGGGTAGCAGCCTGTAATACTTCGTTAACTTGGAATATCTTCCTGACTCCACCAAAATTTCCCCAATGATGATGGCTATTTGTAGATGTATCTTTCTCCCTCGTTTCTTGGTATCTTTGGGAAGGTTTTTACCATCCCATTGACTACTGAGTTGGATCCCTAAAGTTCACTGTTGATGTGCTCTAGAAAGGATTACCTCCAAAATTTCTAACTGTTTGTTTGGGATTTTATCAAACTCTTTCATCCTACATGCTTTCTCAAGGATAAATATGTCCAAATCCCCAATGTAAATACTTCTAGGCTCCTCTTCCATATGTTTTGGCTCACTACTTTCAGCTACGAAGACATTTGAATGGATTGGTTCTTGGAGAAAGATATCAATTTCCATTCCATTAGGCCTCCATTTAGATTCCTTATTAAGATTTGATGTTGGGCTTATAGTGGCATGAGGTGGCTTCAATGCATTCCTTGTGTTTGAGGGTTGGATTACCAAAGATAGCTTGGGTATATCAGCAGTTTGGTTGGGGGGCTCAGATTCATTCTTGTTGGTTGTGCTAAGATATCAAAGCTATTACTGGTAGAGGGTATGTAGGAGTTGGCTATGGGATTTCTAGAGCCCGAGGTAGGCTTTCTATGGTTCTTTTTTTGGTTATTGACTTTGGTAAATCCTTTCGAATTAGGATTTTCTGAGGTGGCATTGGTTTTGGGGGTTGCATTTAGGGGGCAATCACGGAAAAGATGACCATGGGCATGAAAGTTTCTGCATATGAATGGAACATGTTCATAATCTATAGGCTGAATCCACTCAAAATCATCATGATATAGACTTACCGAGTCTTGGAATGCTTTGTCTAGGTGCATGTAGACACAAATGTGAGCATAAGAGGTGTATCGTCTAGGTTTTGTTTCTTCGGCTATCTTTATGAAGTCTCCCAGACCATTTCCTATGTATTTTAGTGATTATTCATCCCAGTACTCCAATGGAAGGGAAAAAATTGGGATCCAAACCGGTGCCCAACTAAAATCTTCTTTATCCGAGGAGAATCTTTCGATCGAGTCTCTCAAATATAGGCCCGCAGAGTTGAAGAAGTACGGGCCTCCATCTAGGACTCTGTTATAGTATTATATGTCTTTTATGATAGCCATAAAGAAACCTTTTGGTCTGAGCTATAGGGTGACATGTCCTTCAGGATTCTATTTGGCAGAAATCCATCCCTATAGGGCTTTCTGTATCGGCCAGAAGCAGATAAATTTCTCTATGATAGCATGGTCCTTCATAAACTGGATTCAGGTATTGATCCAGTGACCAGGTAATTCTATCTTGGGTCACTCTACTGCAATAGGTTTGCAAGTGGTAGAGGTCACTTTAGGGATCTCTCTATTCAATGTAAAATCTTGTTTCCGAGTCTTAGGCGTTGCCTTCGTATCCTATGGTAATTTTTGTTTTCCTTGATCTGTTGGCTCAGTTGGTTTTGCAATGATGTTAGTTAGAGCTGTTTCAAAAGCCCTTACAGTCACATTGGGAGTCTGAATCTTACTGTTGCCATTGGGGGGAGGCTCCGAGTCCCCTGACAGAATGGAATCAATAGCAATGTGCCTATTTGTTGAATAATTTTGTTGCCAGAGGGGCTGAGTTGTTCTAGTCTGGTGTTGTTCAGATTGATTCCGTCATTGCAGAGTTTGCCAGAAACCCTCGGCTCATATCTCCTTCATTTACCAAGGCTATTTTTTTCCCTATTCTCGTGAAATTTCCATTATGTAATAAAGGTTATAGTAATATAGTTTTTTTTTTTTAAATAGTGAAATAATATTAAAAAATCCATAAAATTAAAAAATTAATGAAAATCCATAAACAAGATTAATACAAATCCATAAAATGAAATAGTAAGAATCCACAAACTAAAATAATGTTTATATACATCCATAAACTATCCCTATATGAAAATATACAAAGTTTGTATCACTTGTGAATGTGACCTATGAAACGAGCCTAAAAATATACAAATTATCCACTCTATGTACCACCGTAACTCCTATGTCAGTTCCACCATGCAAAGTAAATGTCCATAATTTCGTATTAAAATATAACACATTCAAATTCAAAGTAATTACATCATTACTTGTATAAAATAAACAATATGGAAATAAATGATTTTGAGCCACATTTTTAACTACGTATGCATGAATAACTAACCTCAGTTCAGTCCAAATGGAAGTCATATAGGATAGGGGCCCAATGACTCTATGTTTGGTGCTCCACTTCTTGTGGCTCAATGATTGGGGAATGCATAGATGGACCTGCATCACTAGTGGCTCTAAACCCAACATCCCAATCATGTGTCACATATAAACGACATCAGTAGTGGCAATGCTTATGGGTCTGTGTACAAAATGGCAAGAATAAATTATAATTAGTATATAAATTAATTAGCATATATGTGTAACTTAAAAAAAGAAAATGTTGAAATCTCATGGATAAAAAGTTTACCTAAACAATTGGTCCATGTGGTTGTACATAGTGACTCTCCTACACATTAGTGTTATGAGGTACAGGTGGAGGTGGGCGAGAATCCATGGAATCATGCTCTTGTCAACGATAACCTGGCTTATCAACTTCCCCATCAGATGACATCATAAACTCATCCATGTAGTTGGGATGTGTCTACATGTTATCATAAACTTCTTAATATAGATGTAATCTAAAATGAACTAGAAATTAACATAAATAACTATGCATGATTTGACAATATGATTCAAAATTTTTGTGTGCGTGTGTATGTTATTAAGTATGTATATAACTATATAAATATATCTAACATATAATATATATAATAATAATATATTAATAATATATATAATATAAAATATAAAAATTACAAACACCTAGTCCATGTCACATGGGTCGTGCACCCTCCAAGTGTCACAAATGACATCACAACACATACATGCATATGAAAAAACTTGGATAGTGGGTAAAATCATGAGAAATGAATCATCATATAAAGGCATTGGCAGGTATGAGGAAATTGTGGTGGTCTCCTAGTATCTCCATCAAATGTAACATGCACACCAAACGATGGCATTCGCATTGTATCTGCAATATTCTCCTTATTCTCAACACTTGGTTGCGATGACCCATATATCTCTGTCGGGAATACCACACTCTGACAGAGTAGTGGAAATAATCTTGGTGGTGGCAGTACATGCCCAGGGTCCCTACAAGGCCCCTCACGATCATATATATGTATCAAGCGAACACCATAATAATGACATCTAGTATCAATGTAATACAACCTCATATGTGTCATGAACTCTGCACATATATGATTGGAAAAATAAATGACAACCTGGTCATGGTGGGGGAACTGGTCTCAAGCTCAAATGAATCATACAAAACATGGGTTGGATAAAAATTCTTAAAATATTTCAGTGGAATCCGACCTTTATTTCTAGTAGGAAAATAGAAAGGTGTTATGAAACCACCTCACAAAAAGATAGAAAAGATAGTTTAACACCTTATAATTTAGCCTCTTCGAGGGGGAACCTCCTTTACATTATACAAATGAACAATTCTTGGATGATTAAAATGACAAAACCTCCTTCCTATATATAGGAGTCTAAGGAGTCACAATATAACCCAGCCGACCTAACAATAACAATAGAAAACCATAAAAATAACAATAGAGGGATTCTATGGGGCACAGTAATAACAATAGGGGCACAATAGGGGCACAACAATATTAATAAGGGATACAACTACAATAGTAATGGGGTATTCACTAGTATTATAGGGACCTAACATGCCCCTCTCCTTCAAAAAAGTGTTGTCCTCAATGCTTGAGTAGTTCTAGATGCTTTTGTATAAAATTATCATCCTCACATGTGGAATCTTCAGCGGATAACTACTTCCACTTGATGTGATACTCAGAAATTGATCGATTTCGTAGCTGTCGAGTTATTATTTCTGTGACAGCTTCCAATTCCAATATAATTTTTACTTCCTCGTTAAGTTCTGGCAATATTGTTTGAACTGGGAGCTTGTCGCCTATAACCTTAAACATGAAACATGGAAAACAGGGTGCACTCAAGAAGCTGCAGCAAGCTCCAATTTGTATGCGATCCTACCAATCTTTTGCAACACCTTGTACGGACCATAATACTTTGGTGATAATTTATTATCCTTCTTAGCTTGCTTGAGGGACATTTGTTTATATGGTTGTAGCCTTAGGAATACCCAATCAGCTACATCAAAACTTCTTTCATTGCGATGTTGATCTGCCTGTTGTTTCATTCTATTCTGTGCCAACACGAGGTTATCTTTTAAAAGTTGGAGGACTTGTTTTTGATGTTCGATGTGATGTTCCACTACCTGAACCTTAGAATTTTCTCTTAAATATGATGTGATGGATGGTGGCCGATATCCATAAAGTGCCATAAATGGGGTCATTTTTGTTGTTGTATGGAAGGAATTGTTATACCACCATTCAGCTAGAGGCAACCATTTGACCCATTGTGTATGTTTATCAGATACAAAGCAACGAAGATATCCTTGCAAACATTTGTTTACTATCTCAGTTTGCCCATCAGATTCAAGACGATAAGATGAACTATGAGCTAACTGAGTACCAAGATAAGAAAATAATTATGTCCAAAAATTTCTAGTGAAAATGGGATCTCTGTCACTTACAATAATATTTGGATTTCCATGTAGCTTTTGAATTGTTTCCATAAATGCAATAGATATTGTACTAGCTTTAAATGGATGTGATAATGCACAAAAATGTGCATACTTGGTAAGTCTGTCAACTACCACCATGATGACACTCTTTCCCTTATACTTGGGTAAACCTGTGATAAAATCCACTGAAACCTCCTCCCAATGTTGGCTTGGAGTGGATAAATGTTGTAATAGACCCAGGGTCTTAATTGTTTCCACTTTATTTTGTTGGCAAACCAAAAATTCCACCACAAACTTTTTAATGTCTGATTTAAGGCCATCCCAAAAAAATTCATTCTTAACCTTGTGTTAATTTTTTAAAAATCCTGACTGGCCTCCTAAGGGGTAAGTGTGCAATTCCATAAGAATCTTTTGTTTGAGTTGGGAATTCTTACAGAGGTGTAATAGAAATTTATACCATAACGAATCATTTTGTTGGCTAAATGTATCAGATGTACTGGAATCTTGTTGTAACTTTCGAATAAGTGCCCACACTTCTTCACTATTCTTCCATTCCTCCCTTGCTTTGCTTATCCAATTTGGTTGGATAATAGAAATGACACACAACAATGCTTCCACAACCTCATCCTTTCTTGAGAGTGCATCTGCCACCACATTTTTCTTCCCTTTTTTGTGGATGATTTCAAAGTCATAACCCAACATCTTTGTGACCCACTTTTGTTGCTCTTCAAAGGATAATATTTGTCCTAAAAAGTATTTAAGGCTATCATGATCCATTTTTACCTTGAAGTGTCTTCCCATTAGGTAGGGTCGTCATTTCTTCAATGTGTGTAGTATTGCCAACATTTCCTTCTCATAAATAGCTTTGTGTAAAAACTTTCCCTTGATTGGACGACTTTCAAAAGCAATTGGTCCTCCATCTTGCATTAAAACAGCACCAATTCCATTTCTTGAAGCATCACATTCCACAATAAAGGTTTTGTGAAGTCCGGTGTAGCTAAGACCGGTGCTTGGCACATTGCCTCTTTAAGATGTTCAAAGTCCTTTGTTGCTTCTAGAGTCCATGAAAATGCATCTTTCTTCAATAATGTTGTTAGAGGCGCTGCTATTCTCCCATAATTCTTAACAAACTTGTGATAATACCCAGTTAACCCAAGAAATCCTCATAGATGCTTTATGGATGTGGGGATTTTCCATTCCTTAATAGCTTTAATTTTTCTAGTGTCTACCTTAACTCCTTCATGAGATACAATATGACCCAGATATTCCACCTCTTGTACTCCAAAGAAACATTTGGATCTTTTTGCATATAATAATTTCTCCTCCAATAGTTGTAGCACCCTGTCAACATGTTCAACATGATCCTTCCAAGACTTGTTGTATATTAGTATATCATCGAAAAATACTAACACAAATTTTCTAAGGAAGGGTTTGAAAATGGAATTCATCAAAAATTGAAATGTAGAAGGTGCATTGGTAAGGCCAAAAGGCATAACCAAAAATTCATAATGACCCTCCTGAGTTCTAAATGTTGTTTTCGAAATTTCTTCAGTCTTCATTTTGATTTGATGATATCTTGAATGAAGATCCAACTTGGTGAAGTAAATTGATCCATGCAATTCATCCAGTAATTCATCAATGACAGGAATGAGAAACTTATCTTTAATAGTGAGCTTGCTGAGCTCCCTATAATCTGGAAAAATGCGCCATGATCCATCCTTCTTATGCACCAATACTACTAGAGCAAAGAAAGAACTTTAACTAGGTTGAATTATACTAGCCTCTAGAATTTCTACAACCATACGTTCAATTTCACTCTTTTGGGCATAGGGATATCTATACGGCCTAATGTTTTGAGGAACACTTCCTGGAATCAGATGAATAGCATGATCATGATCACGAATAGGTGGGAGACCTTTGGGAGTCTCAAATACCTTGGAATGATTTTCCGATAATTTTTGGATATCTGGAGAAATAGATGGTTCCGATGTGGAAACATCTAGCGAACATAATTGTGCAACTACACCTCTTTGTTTCATTTTTAGAAGCTTTGTCATACCGTTAGATCTGATTATCTTTCCCGGTTTCCCTCCAATAACCCTTAATTCAACTTCCTTTCCTTCCACAAAAAATTTCATGAAAAGTTATTGAAAATTAAAAGCTATCATACCCAAGGATTGTAGCCATTGGACTCCTAGTACAACATCAGGACCTCCCATTGGAATGGAAAGCATTGGGCTATTCAATACATATTCTCCCATGGATAGCTTAATATTATGACACTTTCTAGAGCAATTTATCATTCCTCCATTTGCAATCACCACCTGACACTCTGGTGCTAGATATAGGAAGCAATTCAATTATTTTGCTATCTTACAATGGATAAAATTGTGGGTACGTCCTGAATCAATCAACACTATTAACTTTTTCTTCTTGATTTGTCCTTCTATCTTGATGGTTTGGGGAGTGGTAATTCAAGCCAATGCATTACAAGATATGGTCGGATTCATTTCTTCTTTATCTAGGCTTTGCTCCTGGAGTATATCCTATTCTTTTGACCTTTCTTGCCCCTTTTCTTCTTCCTCTTCACAATCTATGTAGAATAATTTCTTCTCAGCACACTTATGACCTTTAGTGTATTTTCTATCGTGACTGTAACAAAGCCCTTTTGCTCTTTTTTCTTCCAATTGTTGTGGTGTCAACGTTATAGGTTGTGGAAGACTAGGGACAACAACACTCCCATCTTTATAGTTGTGCGTGGTATGCTTCCTGGTTGCCATAATTTTTCTTCCATTTCTCTTGCTAACCTGAATGTCTTCTCTAATGAATCAGGTTCCCAAAGGAAAACATCATGTTGAATATTATCCTTTAAAGTCCCTATGAACACATCAATCCTATGCTCCTTTGGAATATTTTTTACCCTTATGTTCAATTTTTGGAACTCCTCAATGTGCTCCATTATTGAATCCCTTTGTTTGAAACTTATCAGTTGGCTAAAAAAAGTGTTGCTTTTTGTATCCTCATAATGTGCTGTCAATTATTCCATAAAAATTTCCCAAGTGATAATTTGTTTACGAGAGCAAAGCCATTAATAGTATACAAACTGATTTGGTTCCAAATATAAAGCTGCAATACATACCTTTTGTGCGCTTTGCACATTATTGAGATCGAACTATTGCTCTATCTTGTAATATGGTGGGTCTTCGATCCAACATTAGAGTCTATGAAATCATGATTAACATTTCTTTTGTTCTCATCATGAGTTTCCTTTACTACCCTTTCACCATTAGTAAGCATTTCTTGTAGAAACTTTGTTAAATCTGTCTTCAAATATGTCTTCAAATCTTCCATGCCTGTCTTCAAATCTTCCATGTCTATCTTCAAATCTATGTTCAAATTGTCCATCTTAGCTTCCATGTCATTCATCTTAGTCTTTATGCCTTTCTTTAAACCATCCATCTTAGCTTCTACACCTTTCTTTAAACCATCCATCTTAGATTCTATTCCTTTTTGTGCAAGTGATGCTTATTGCACTTGGTTTCATAATTTTGATATATCATGTTGCATTTCTTCTTCTTCTTCATGAGTCATGCTAGAGATTTCAGGTTGCTTACTAGGTTTTTTCATTTTCTTTCCTCGATTCTTTACTATGCCCTTTGAATTCCTTCAAACTAATTTTTCAAACCAAGCTTACGGAAAAATTGAAAAAAAAACTACACACATTTTTTCACTTTGTAGAAGCTTGACATTGAATCTGATGTACCTTTGTAATTTCAAATCATCTAGTTCTGAAATTGTGACCTACAATAGCCCTCTGTGTCCTCTTTCTAATGCCACCAGTCTAATCCAAATTGGATTCTTTAGGTAATCATTATGCCAAATCTCCCACAGTCAACTGATTATAGACTAGTTCAATAGAGAGAACTTGTATGACGTGTCATGAGTCACTGTTTCGTTCTTTGGCCTTGAAAAATATATACAAGAAACTACAGTCCGTCCTCTTTTTATACCTTCTTATGAAATTTCAATCTGATGCTCAGAGAGAATGTTATGACGATTTTCCCCAAGTCACCCATTTGGAATGTAATTCAGGAGTCTAAAAAAATACCAACTTCCTCATATCATATCTCCGCAAATATAGTGTGAAAATCTATGAAATTCAGAACCAGGGTTCAATGCGATTTCATCTCAAATGGGTTTTTTTTTTATCTTCTGAAACATCGCAGATTTTTTTGTTATTGAAAATGCCACAATGACCTATTTGGAGCAGCGAAACCCTGGAATCCAAGGCTTTGATACGAAATGTTATGAAACCAGCTCACAAAAAGATAGAAAAGATAGTTGAACGCCTTAGAATTCAGCCTCTTCGAGGGGAAACCTCCTTTACATTACACAAATGAACAATTCTTGGATGATTCAAATGACGAAACCTCCTTTCTATATATAGGAGTCTAAGGTGTCACAATATAACCCAACTGACCTAACAATAATAATATAAATCCACAAAAATAACAATAGAGGGATTCTATGGGGCACAGTAATAACAATATGAGGACAATAGGGGCATAAAAATTTTAATAAGGAATACAACTACAATAGTAATGGGGTAATCACTAGTATTTTAGGGACGTAACAAAAGGGATGTTGAACAACTCCCCATGAACATCAATGTTCTTGGTGGCCTCTTTCACCACCTCCCAAGTACGTGGGTTCAGACCTCCTAATCCTTTGTATGGAATGTAGGAGGTGGCTCTGTGGGCCTGATATCTGATATGTCTCCATCAACCTATTGGTGGTACCCAACATCAAAGAAAAATTATGACGAATAGGTGAATTCAGAGGGATGTTAGGCAGCTCTTGTGTGATCCACGTATGGAGGGTGATAACATCTTCCAATGTGATATTAGTTGTAGCATCATCCCAATGAGGGATTGATGTTCCATTGTAATCCTTAGCTTCAACTTGTTGAGTTTATGTACAGCATAAACATAATTTAACATATATAATTGACAAACTAGAAGCATAATAACATATTCATTAACTTGAAAAAAGTCAATTGAAGGCACATTAAAAACTAAAGATTTCAAGACATAAACACATAAAGTTTTAAGAGGATTTAAAAAAGTAGGAGGTGTACCTAAAATAGGTGAATAAGGTCCACTAGAGGTAGCATGATTATCAGTAAAGATAGAAACACTACCTCTCACATTTTGACAAGCATCGAAGGTAGGATCTATGAGTGGAACGTGCACTCTAGCTGTACCACATGATTTATCACGAGCCTAATCATGTATAATAGATCCCCTCATAATGTGAAAATATTTAGTTGGGGCACATATATTCGATGCCTCTACATTCTACATATAATACACATAAACTAATCGAAGAAAAAAATAATGATTTAGAAAGAATGTTCACAAAAAAAACATTTCTAAACTCAAGTAGAATAATCTAACCTGAAGTCCTAAACGTTAGAGTCCATCTTTTTATAATTTCTCAACTAAAGTATTGAGTTCCATGTAAAGACAATTGAGAAAAGTGATCAAATCTACCTTCATACGTTTTCCCATTTCTAAATAATGCATTTTAATCATAGGGACTATATATTATATATATATATATATATATTATATATATATATATATATTATATATATATATATATATATATATATATATATATATATGAAATAACCTATTTACAAACTACAATTTCAATCTCAGGTTCCTAATTTAGTTATTTATTGGTTGTAGTTTCATTGTGTTATGTTTTGGATTTTTTTGGGGTATATTTTTGGTCAAATTGGTTAGAAATTGAAAATTAATTTTTGGTAACAAAAATAAAAATAAAATTGAAAAATTAATTCACAAAATTCCTAAAGAAAAAATTTAAAGCCTAAATTAATTACGAAATACCATTTTTAGCAATAAAAAATAGAAAATGCATTTAATAAAAAAAAATATGTTACCACTGAAAATAAGAAAAAAATTTAAAACCTAAACAATAATTTTTTTGATGGTTTCAAAGTGTTTTCTAGGTTATTTTTTGTGTTTTTCTAAGTTGTTTGTTATTTTTTGCCATTTGCTATGTTGGTTTTGTGATTTTCTAAGTTGTTTTTGTTAAACCACACAAGTGAAATGGACCAAATGTGAAAGATAAATGTGAATTACATTTCTATTAATGAAGATATACATTTATAATACATTCCTATGACCTTCAGATTCATATTCCAAGGTGTCTTGGACTCCCTTTGATTGTTCAACTTCCACACTATAACCCTTAGCGAATTAAGTGTCTACAATTCCCCCTCGTTAATCTGAAGGGGTATTTATGAGTACAAGAAGAGGGATCTAATAAAAAATACAACAATGCATGACAAAAATAAGCTTAATGTTGTCTCTCAAATATGGAATAATGTGGGACAACTCGAGGTCTCAATCAACAACGTTTTAAGGATGACGACCAACTCTAGAATGCTTAGTCCAGTTCTTCGAACTCTTCCAAATATGGGAGAAAGCTAAATTATTATTCTAGACAAATTGCTCCATATTGATTTGAAATGGGAGACCATTGGATTCTCAATATGAAATTATTAGTGCTGGTCCTAGAACACTTTCAAATATGGCAAAAAGTTTAAGTTTTCTGTGAGAGGAAGTGTCCATAATGTTTTAGACCATCAACCTAGAAAATGGATCTCTTCAACCTGCGAAATAAAGGGAGAACCTCACCCTGAGATGGGAGGTTTCATTCGATGATGATTGAAGGAAGGTCACCAACCAAAGGAATGCTTAAGGGCTTCTGTGTCTCTCACTCCAACTTTGAATCTTGGGATGGCTATATTTAGTAGTAGGCTCAAGAACTAGGTTTAGGTTGTAACTAAGAATCTCTTAATTTATCTTTGAAATTTATAGATGACCATCAATTCCGTCCTTGTCATATACAAGGTAAGAGGATGAATAAAGTTCAACTTCAAGAAATTTCAATACTCGAGAACATAATGCGTGGTACGAGTGAAATATCTTCTTGGTTGTTGAAGCCTATTGCTAAGAAGTGATCCATCCAAGGTGAATATTTGTTCTTGTAGGTGGCTTCCTTCTAAATAATCTTTTTGAGGATTGAGTGTGTTGATCATCACAATTATTACAAGGATGAGGATGAAAATAATGATTGTTCACATGACCACCTCTATCACGATATTGGAATTTAACAATTTGTGGTTGTTTTGAAAGAGGAGCGGGTTAAATTGAGTTTCTTTGAAGAAATCCAAAAATTTGAAATTTTATGGGCTTTCATTATTCTAGAGTATGAAAGGATACCTCCTTTTCATATCGAAGACCTACTTTTTTCTTATTTCTAGCAAGCGCTTCCCAAGATATGATGACAAGCTTGGGAAGTGTAAGGTGAATTTCTACATTTGCATGCAAATATGCTCTTACACTCTATATTGAATAAACCTTAACCTAATTCATTTTATTTGATGTTGGTTGATGATAAGATTTTGTCTCAAATAGAGAATTTTTCTCAACAAAAAAAAAAATCAGAATGATGAATCTTTTGTTCTAATTCTTCTCATTGTAGCTGTGACTCAAACTACAAAAACTCTATATTTTCTTGTGCACTATGTAAACAAGATCTAACATTAGACAAAGTTTCCTACTTGATTTTAACTTTGCCATAAATAGAAGTTTGGATCAATTTTTTAGGAACTCTAATACTTCATAAACTTTGGCCATTTTCTTCATGTCAAAAAACATTGATCACAACTATGAGCTAATAAGGAATAAGAAATGCTCACTCACAATTCGATGTCACTACAATATTATCTATAAATGTGCACCAAACAAACACTATGCAATAACTCTATTCAATGTACATACTAGGAATTCAACACACTAACTTAATGCTCCAACTAGAAAGCAACAATGACTATAAGTCATTAACAATATATGACATATGCACAACAATTCCTGCATGAACAAAATATAGGATTAAAGAGAGTGACTAACATGTATATAATGACCAAGGAAGAGCATTGAACCAACTATGCACTTATTTCTTCAAAAAATTTGAATGAAGAGGCTCTCCATGTTCTCCATGCAAAGGGGCTCTCCATGTTCACCATTCTCACTTGCCTCAAAGGATAAAATGAGTGCCAAATAACATGCAATGATTATCTAAATCCAAATGCAACATAATTTGTATCGTCGACACTTAGAGTTAAATATCTGATAATAAGAGTAGGTAATATTGGTGCTTCAAGAAATAGTGGAGAGGATTCCTTACAAGATTATGACGCGTATTTTTATCAACAAGTTTCACTAGTCATAATTATCCATATGCTAAACATCATGGGTTTCCATTTGAATTCTACTAGATTCAAACAACAATTTTTTTTTTTTTTTGCAATCGACTCTTGAAATGAGAAATAGAAATATTGTAGGCGATGATTGTGGTCTGTCGAAAACATGGAATACCAGGTCTATGAAGTCACAAAAAAAACTTATTTGATGCATCCCTTTGTGAATTTTTTTTTCATTTCCTTACCCCCTTATGAAAATTATATGAAATGACATAAGTTTGTATCCTCACAGGTACAAAAGATCTCAATTGTTTGGAATTTGGATTTCTTTGATAAATAGTGATAATTCACCTCTTGTCGGTTAACCCTTGCAAAATTACTTTGATAGATATTGTATATGGTTTTTAAATTTTTATTGTCTTAACAGCGAATACTTCTCTATCATCACGGTCAAAGAATCTTGAGTTTTTTGTTTAAGGTGAGCAACCCACACTATAGCATCCTAGAAATCGCGCCAAAAATATTTGAAGGATTGCAAAAATTAAAATAGTTTTTTTTTCTTGATACAAGGCAGAAACTCCATTCAAAATGATGGACATGATTCCTAATCTCAATATATGAGATATTGATGAGGAGAAATAAAAAAAACATATTGACGAGGAGAAAAAAAAAACAAAGATGTGAGGGATATCACAATATGATTCCACTGCATACAGCTACAATTTTATTTTGTTTAGCACTATCTCATTTATTTTCTCCACGCCTAATGCTAGCAATGACATAAGTAGTAAGAGTAGTTGTTCTAAAGGTTATAACATAGTTCAATGAGGATTAGGGTGCCAATTTTTCTCTATTGGTACATAGACATGGGCAATTCAAATTTAGGCTTTACCAGTACGTTAGACTTGCAACAGATATCTGGCATAAAAAAATTAGGTTAATAAGAGTGCTACAAGGGAAAATAAGGCTCTTATAATAGTTTTTTTCATTTGTTGGGATAGGTATTATGAAAAAAATATACTTTACATGGGGGAAGATAATTACATTTCAAAGGAATGATGGTTGAGAAGGCTGAGTGCATGCAATACCTAGTGAGGATAGGTCTGATCAATGCAGATTTGAAATAATTTGAACAGTGCCCAGGTTTGGTTACAAACACATATAGGAAGGCCACAAAAACAATACAATAGTACAGTTGCTCAAATTGAAGCAGGGACGGAATTGTTCTACTCTAGCACCATGTTAATCAACGTAAATGAAATGGACCAGATGTGACAGATAAACATGAATTACATTTATGTTAACAAATATGTACATTTATAATACATTTTTACGACTCTTGGATTCATATTCCAAGGTCTCTTGGACTCCTTTTTACTATTCAATTGCCACACTATAACCCTTAAGGAATTAGGTGTGCAACAATTCTAAATGTCTTTTTTTTCTTTTTCCTTTTTATGGTTTTCTAGGTTGGTTTTGTTGTTTTATAAATTTTTTTGAAGTTTTTTTTTTTTTTTTTTAGGTTTTCATGGTTTTTGTATGGTAAGGGTTTTTTCTCAAATTAATTTATTTAATTTTTCAAAAAAAAAAAAAAATAAATAAAAGGATAGAATACATACTTTCGTTTGTGACTTTTGGACATTGGGGGGGTTGTTGGCAAGGTTGGTTAGAATGCTCCATGCTCCAATTTCTCAATCAAGCTCCAATACTCTTGGTGGAGCTATTCAAACACTCTTGATTGAGCTCTAAATTGTCTCACAGTTTGTGCAAATGACATGCGTAATTGTAGGTAGAAAATTTAATACGAACAAATGGCTCCATCAAGCAATAATGCTTGATTAAGTGTTAGAGCTAGATCGAGCCCTAAAAGTCAATCAAGGGTTTATTTTTAAACCTCGATCGTGCTATCATTTTAACACTCAAGGAGCTTGTTGATGTGCTTAAAATGGAACAATTGAGCCATCTTTTTTTCCACCTAAACATGCCCTCTCTTGCCAAAATGTGTAACCCAACTTTGCACTATCACCCTTGACCGACACCTTGTGCTTCCCTTGGGATAATTGTGTCCCTTCTGGTGTATCTCTATTATGCACATTAACCTACAAGCCATTAATCAAGTAGGTTTATGTCATGACTAAATGATAGTGACAATTTAGAAGTGGTTGAATGAAGAGAGCTTGAAACCCAAACGAAGTGATAGGCAACAATAGTTTGACCAAATGAAGAAAGGGAATACAAGAATGACGTAGAAGAAATGTTGAGATTAGAGAGGGAATTTGATGTTAAGATATTGTAAAAGTTGATTACCTTACAATTCATTGTGCGAATGTCCTTATGCAAAATTTCATTGTGTTAAGGTCCTTCCAACAATTAACTTCCACATAAGGACCTTCGCACACCTCTACACAATTAACTTCAACACAAGCGATGTCTAAGCATGTCGATGACAACGGGAACACATCCCTTTTCTAATAAAATATAGCCAAACAAATTGGAATCTATGCATCATTAAACTATGTAACTTAACCAATATGGCTAAATGGTGACATAATGGTATTCAAAAGCACAATGTAGTTCTATAAAAATTACATTATTGAAGTCATTGCATAACTAAAATATCTATGTTTATTAATATTTCTAACATTTGACATTATAGTGTAGCTATTACTAAACTTTCTTCAAGCATTTGTTCCATCATATTTAAATGTGGCTTTGCCACATTCTTTACAATCTCAGCGAAAATGTCATTTTCAACCAATGCTTTCACCTTAAACCGCATATGGAGTGGATATTGTTAGCTAACCTCAACCTTTTAACATTCCACTTAGATGTATGTTTTAACCCCGTATAGAAATTACCTGCATACGAATTCTAAAACACAGAAAATAAACAATGCGAGAGAATAACACATAAAACACATATACAAACAAATTTTCCCGTGGATCCCAAAATCGAGACTACCAGCTTGATTTTTCATTATGTTCCTTTCAATTTTACAATACATATTTATACATGCTGAATCATCCAATACCATGGATCGAAAACCATCGCGTCCAAAACCATGGACTGAAAACCATCGCATCCAAAAAACATGTGCGAAGATGATTCACAAAACCATAGGTGGGTCCACCCAACCTAACATAGGGTCCAAAACCAAAATGTTAAGTGGAGTTATAGGTGCACCTCAAACCCCATGTGAACCCCCCCCCGCTACACAATCAGCGCAACAAAGGGGAGGCTCCGCCCCCCTCTAACCCCCTAGTTAACTATGTGGACTAGTCGTGGAAAGAATATAACACGACCCAACATTATCCCACTTGTTGTTTTCTTTCCACAGGGGGGCACAATAGAGCTTAGTCAATTTTCCAGCCCTGAAATGCCCATTGTCTCTCTACACCAAGACAACTTCTCAGAGCTCATAGATTTTTTCAATGAATCTGCAATATTCTTCAAAGTGTCCACCTTTACTAGCAACACCTTTTTGTCTTCTATCATATCCCTCAAAAAATGACATTGAACATCAATGTACTTTATCTTTGAATGATATGCATGGTTATTTTCCAAGAAAATTGTGCTTTGGGTGTCACAATTTATCCTTATAGCTCCCTGTATTAACCCCATACTTGAACACAATCTTTGCAACCAAACTGCTTCCTTGCTTGCATGAGTGGCTGTCATGTATTCTACCTCTGTAGTTGATAGTGCCACTACAGATTATTTCTTACTCATCCTACTCTCTGCACCTCCAAATAGGTTAAACACATACCCACTTGTAGATCTTCTCTGACCCAGATCTCTTGCCCAGTCTGCATCAACAAAGAAATGAATATCCAATATTTTGTCCAATCCTGGTCTTCCTTGGTAGCGTAGACCATAATCACTAGTGCCACGCAAATACCTTAAAACCCCCTTCATCGCTATCTAGTGCTCATTCCCTGGTTTTGACATACACCTGCTCAATCCTGCCACTGCATGTGCCATGTCTAGTCTAGTACACACCATTTCATACATCCGGCTACCGATTGCACTTGCCTATGGAACACGGGACATGTCCTCTTTCTCTTGTGTCTTGGGACACTGATTAGCAGATAACCTCACACCTACAGGAATAGGAACCTTCACCAGTTTACTATCCTGCATATTAAATCTCTACAATATTGTCTCGAAATACTTCCTCTAGTTTAACCAGAGCTTCCTCTTTGCCCAATCTCTTTTAATTTCCATGCCCAAAATATAGTTTGCAGCACCAATATCTTTCATGTCGAATTTTGAGGACAATTGGGCCTTCAAATCCTAGATAATTTCTTTCTCATTTCCAACCAGCAACATATCGTCCACATACAAGACCAAATAAATAACACAGTCACCAATTAATTTAAAATACACACAATGATATTCTTTTCTTCTGGTGGAGCCAAGTCCATGTATACATGTATCAAATTTTTAATACCACATACTTGGTGACTGTTTTAACCCATATAGAGATTTCTTTAACTTTCATACCAATTCTTTGTTACCCTTAACCGCAAAGCCTTCAGGTTGCTTCATGTAGATTTCCTCTTCCAGATCCTTGTGAAGAAATGTTTTCTTCACATCCATCTATTCTGCCTCAATATCAAAAGCAGCAACAACACAAAAAAGTAATCTAATAGAGGTTACCTTGGCAACAGGAGAAAAAATATCACCAAAATCAATTCTCGACACCTGGGAATAACCTTTTGCTACCAACCGAGCTTTATATTTCTCCACCTTTCCTTCTGCATTTGTCTTCTTCTTGAACACCCATTTGCTGCCAATGGGTTTCCTTCTAGCTAGCAACTCCACCACATCCCAAGCCTGATTTTTGTGCAAAGATGCCATTTCATCAACCATAGCCTCGTTCTAGAGTTTTCCATCCTCTGAATCTAGTACTTCCTTCATAGTTCTAGGATCATCATCAATAATATATAAAGAAAAGTTTGAACAAAAAGCAGATGGACTATACCTTTCTCGCTTCCTTCTTTTCTCGAACTGATCTTCTTACACCCAAAGTTTGTGGCTCTTCATCTTTTGATTACTCCTCTACTGTAGAGTCTGATTCTTCCTCTTTTAGCTCAAACTCTATCTTCTCAGGTTCCTTTGGTTGGATTTCATGTTTAATAACATCTTTCACCTCTCTGAAAACCACATATCGGTTGTTCTTGTTGTTGGGTTCCAAAACTTATAACCCTTTAAACCATCCTTACACCCAATAAAGATGCACTTTTCAGATTTACTATCCAACTTGGTTCTTTCCTCCTTTGGAACATGTAAATATGCATAACATCCAAATACCCTCATATTTCAAAGAGAGGGTTTCTTACCATTCCATACCTCTTGTGGAGTCTTATCCTCCAACAATGATGAAGTTGATCTGTTGACAAGGTAACATGTTATCTCCACTACCTCCACCCAGAATTCCTATCCTAACCTAACACCATTGAGCATGCTTCTTGCTCTTTCCATCAACGTCTTATTCATTCTTTCTGCAACTCCATTTTGCTGAGGTGTATATGGAGTAGTATTCTGTCGTGCTATACCACACTCCTTACAGAATTAAATTTTCTTACTACAAACCTCCCCACCGTTATCTATCCTCAACAACTTTATCTTCTTCTCTGTTTGGTTTTCCACCAAAGCCTTGAATTCTTTAAACCTGTCAAAGACTTTAAATTTCTTCTTAAGGAAATATATCCATGTATTCCTTTAGAATTCATCTATAAATGATACATAGTACATAGATTTAACTAGTGATGGAACCTTCACAGGTTTAAACACATCATTATGCACAAGCTCTAATATATGTTTCTCCCTCTTACCACCAAAGGGGAAACTCACCCAATTCTACTTCCCATATACACAATTTTCACAGAAATCAAAATCCAGAGCGATATTACTCATACCTTCTACCATACCTTTACCATGAAGTATTTGAAGGCCCTTCTCTCCAATATTTCCAAGCCTTTGATGCCACAACATGGTCTTCTCTCCAGAGAACACTAGATTTTTTGCTCCACTTTTAGGAACCACAAAACTGTTGCACCCATCAATAAAAGTTCTACCTTGTAGCTTGTACAGAGTTCCAAGCCAAACTCCCCTCATCAATACCAGTGCTCCCTAAACCATTTTGCAAGTATCCTTCTCGAACATTGTTTTTAGGCCTGCATCATCCAGCTTGCTTACAAAAATCAGATTTCTGGCTAATGCAGGAATATGCAGAACACTCGGAAGTATTCTAACCCTTCCACCTTATAATAAGACATCACCACCATCATATTTCTCATACTCGCAAAACCACTCTCTATGGGGAGTGAAGTGAAAGGATGCACCTTAGTCAATCAACCATGCCTCATGATCTACATGTGTACTTAAAGAACCAAAGTACACATACCCACCTTCACTTGAGGTGGTTTTCACCTTTGCAGAAGGAGCATCATCATATCCCTTTCCCTTGTCATGAGCTTTATATTTATAGTCCATTTTGTAGTGCCTTCCTTTCCACATTTCTAGCACACCACCTTTACAGGTTTTCCTGGAGATTTATATCTCCCACTCGATGACTTATTTTTGTTTATGTTCTAGGACCATCCTCCTATAGAAAAGGAATCACCATTATGGCTCTCCTTATTTTTTCATCTCATCTCTTTCGTCAGTAAGGATGAGACTATTTCATCAAACTTCAAGGCAGTTGAATTACTACCTATTCAATAACCAGACTATCCCATCAATCTGGTAGAGAACACAACAAACTAATGCACTTATCTTCATCTAAAATTTTAATATCAATAGATAATAACTGACTTACCACAATATTAAATGCATTAAAATGTTCTGTCACTAAGTCTTCGTCTTTCATCCTCAGGTTATATAGCTTTTTCTATAGGAATAGTTTATTCAACAGAGACTTAGACTGGTACAAAGTCCCTAACTTGTCCCACAAAGCCTTCGCCATAGCTTCCCGTGATACATTGAGCAATACTGAATCTGAGACACACAATCATATTGTGCTCTTTTCTTTCTAATCCAACTTCTTCCATTATTCATTGGACATTCTTGTTGGTTTAGTACCCCGATCTGCCACGATCAACTGATCTTTATGCACCAACAGATCCTCCATCTTGAGTTTTGACAACTCAAAACTTCAACCATTAAATTTCTCGATCTCTATCTTTCCACTGCTCACCATCCTCTTTCACCAATAGAATCGATCTCACAGATCTCCCACTGAAGAGGGTATACCATAGGCCCGAGAGAAACCTCTCAGCAAAAAATGCATCCCCTTGAAACCAAAACAACCCTGGTACCAAATGTAGGTTTTAACCCCATACAGAAATTACCTGCATACAAATTCTAAAACACAGAAAATAAACAATGTGAAAGCATAACACATAATACACATATACATAGAGATTTCCCCTGGATCCCAAAACCAGGACTACCAACTTGATTTTTCATTATGTTCCTTTCAATGTTACAATACATATTTATACATGCCAAAGCATCGAATACCATGGACCGAAAACCATCCTGTCCAAAACCATGGACCGAAAACCATCACGTCCAAAAAACATGTTCAAAAATCATGCACAAAAACATAGGTGGGCCTTCCCAACCTAACATAGGGTCCAAAACCAAAATTTTAAGTGGGGTTACAGGTACGCCTCAAACCCCATGTGACCCCTCCCCCCGCTACACAATCAGCACAACGAAGGGGGGGCTCAACCCCCCTCTAACCCCCCAATTAACTACATGGGCTAGTTGTGGAAATAATATAACACAACCCAACATTAGAAATGTGGCTAATATTCAATTCGAAGGCCACCTCAGGGTTTTCATTATTGATCTTTGGGACTTTTTCCAATTTAATTTATTTAATGTCTTTAAAGGAAATAGTTTTTGAGTCGTCTTTTATGTTGAACAACTTGTAGTTGATGAGCCAAGATGCACTTAACTTGAGCCATAATTACAATAAGAACATTGATATTATTATAATATGTTATATTATTGTATAAGCCCTAATTTAGTTGTTGTTATTATTATCATTATGTGTTAAATTTAGCTAATGGAGGGCTATTTATTATCTACTATGCATATGGAGTTCAATTTATCCTAACAATTTGTATCTTTAGGTTCATTTTAAGAATTTACTATGGATGAAACATTTTACATCCCTTCTAGTGTATTAGAAAGTAATTATAGCTTAAAGAAACGAGTTTTATTAGCTAGGGATAAAAGTGGAAGTGGTCGAGTATTTAGTAAGGTGATTACAGTGCCAATAATTTAAGTTGGAACACCAATACTCGGCTAGAATGTTGAATCATTAACCCATTCGAGAATGGAACTAGGAAACCATTTCATTATATTTCATTATCATTCTACCTAGAATGAGGAAGAAACATGACTCAATCATGGTGATTGTACAAAATTAAGTCAACTCAAGTTATACCTGTCCAGTCCACATATAAAGTAGTGAAAATTGGAGACTTTTTCACGAAGTAGATTTTTCGATTACTTGAAATACAAAAATTAGTTTTATTACATCAAGATGACAAGTTTACTTCTAATTTATAGAATGTTTTAATTTTGAATATGGGTACACAAATAAAATTCTATATATCTAACCACCAGAAACATATGAAATTACAAAAAGGAGAAATCAAATACTTGAGGATATGTTACGTATCTACACAATGGACTAGCCCAAAAATTTGGAGGATAATTTACACTTAATGGAATTTTCTTAAAATAACATCTCTCGAGCATATATTAAGATGATTCCATTGTAATCTATATATGGATGGAGGTTCTATCCTCCTCTAAGTTGGAATTAAGCAGAAGATTGAATGATTTTAGGAAGTGATCCTTTGGAAGAAATGGAATTGTTGGTTAAGAAGATAGAAAAGAACTCAAAAATTTCAGAAGATAGGAAAAAACATTATATAGACGAAAGAAAATTGCATAAGGAGTATATTGTGTGAGCCAATTTCTACATCAAAGTTAAGTCAAAGAAAAGTACTCTAAAATTGGGAGCCTGTGTTAAGTTAACATCTAGATTTTGTGGATAATTTGAGAGACTAGCTAGAGTGGGGTTTTTGGCCTACCATCTAGCACTGTTAGGTCATATAAAAGTACGTAATGTTTTTCATGTTTCCTTGTTGAAGAAGTATTATCATCACCTTACTCATGTGATTTATTGGAATGTGGTGCAGGTTGAATTGGAAGGAGAATTCAAGCTTAAAACTATGCAAATATTAGATTGTAGGGAAACTTCACTATGGAATTGAGTCATAACTGAGGATAAAGTGCAATGGAAGTAATTTAATTAAGAAGAGGCTTCCTAGAAATAGAGGATAAAATGCATGAAGCATTTCCTCTCTTTTTCTAGAAGTAATGGGAACTAGAAAACACTAAGGGTGATTTTTATTTTAAGAGGGGGGAGATGTGAAAACCATGTGCTCTATTTTTTAGAGACAAGACTACTTTTAAACCAACCTAGATCCATCTTAACCCCAAATATATCAAGTGCCAAGAGGGATCAAATATCTCGAGGTGCAAACCTCTTTTTTGAGTGAAAATATTGAGAAAGGTTTGCACCTTGAGAAATTTGATCTGTCTCGCTTGATAGATCTCGTTCTAAGATGGATCAAGGTTGATTATATAATAATATATAATATCTATATTTGTATATATGTACCTCTTTGTTATTCCCTATCTTCATCTCACACCCGAAACATACAATTTCTCTCTCCATATATATATCTCTCTCTCCCTCCCTACTCCTCTCACTCTCTCTCTCTCCCCCTTCCCTCTCTCTCTCTTTCCCTTGTATCCCTCTCTCTCTCCCTTCCTGCTTCCCTCCCACTATCCTAACTCCCTCACTCTCTCTCCATCCCTCCATTGTCAGTCCCTCTACCTCTCTCTCTCTCTCTCTCCTTCTCTCTATTGAGTCCTATCTATCTTCCTTCCTCTATTTGTCATTTCCTCACACCTCCCTCTCTCTCTCCCCTCGATCTCTCTGTCCACCCATCTCTCCCTTCCACTTCTCTCTCTATCTCTCTCCACTCATGTTCTCTCTCTTCCCTCTACTTTCTCTATCAGTACCGCCCCATCTCTCCCTTGTCCCTCTCTCTGTATCTCCACCTCTATTTCTTTATGCATTTTTTTTCCTCTCTCTCTCTCTCTCAAGATTTTTCACTATCTCCCTATCTCTCTCTCTCTCTTAAATTTGATTCCATGAGATTATGTTTAAGAAAGTATCTAAATTAAAAAAGTAATTGTTTGTAAAATATTAAACCTATATTTGGGATTAATCATGTTTAAAAAATACAATAATGAAAAACTTAAAACAATCATGCGCTACCTTTCCTCTATTATGTTATTCATTTGATCACTCTCTTCACTTGATACTGTGTTAAGATGAACCTATATTGTCTTAATAATTTATTTATACTATATAAATTCACATCTTTTAATTTAAAAGTATTTCATTTTAAATTTCAATTAAAAAACAAATTTAATTTCTTGAGATCTTTATATAATTGTGAGGATAGACGATTTGAGATATCTAGTAGAGGGTTAGGTATATCTCAGAGGTAATGCAAACTCTTTCACTTTTTGTTTAATAAAAAATGTTATAAAAATAAATTAAATAAAATATTTATAAAATATTTTGATTGTGAAACAAATTATCTTTTGTAGGCATCTCATTTTGAGAAGCCATAGTATTGGGCAAGGTATTCTAACAAATCCTATTTACATGTTAATAATATTCATGGTAAAGTGGGGATTAATATCCATGGTTAAGAATCATGTCATATTGTTATAAGCTATTTTGATTGTGAAATAAGTTATGGTTTTTGGGCATGTGGTATTGATAATCCATGGTATTGTAGCAATGTCTATTCATAAGTTAATAAAAAATCAAAATATGACAAATTGACTTTAACTTTGACTTTTATTTATTACTTTTAACTTTTTGTTTATTACTTTTAATGTTTTTTTAATGTTAAATTTTTATGTAACATATTAAGCATTTAAACTTAAATTTGTTAAATATTAAATACTTATGTTTGACATCTATTGTGATTATTATTTCAACTTAATGATTGTGGAGGGGGATTTGAATTCATTGATTATGTTATTAAATTTAATATTATAAATAAATACTTTACTTTTGTAAATGTATGAGAAAGTGCACATGAGTAGTAGAGACATCTTTATATTCTAGAAAGTTTTTAAGTGGTCAAGTCCACATGGGGGACCAATCACTCTCCTAAGAATCCCATGAGAAAAATGTCATTACAAGAATAATAAAATAGGAGAGAATGATTATGCTACGTGGAAATTAAAACTTAGCTGGAGAGAAATGCTACATGGGTGAAAATTAAGAGAAAAATAAAACAAGAGATAAAGGCATGTTTTAAAGGAAAACTGAAACATTTATTGCTAATTAAATGGAAAAAAATGTGTTGCAGACCCTAATAGTAAGACGTTTCTAGGAAAAAATTATTGGGGAGAAATTATAAAATACCACTAAGGGAATAAAGAGGAGGTTGTTATTCAAAGAGGCAAGAAGTAGCTTAGTGGGAGTTGCTGGTGGTAGATCATTTGTTCTGAGGAACACACTTTCTCACATAATTTTCCCAAATGATTTATTGTGGTCAGATAAATTGACTTTTTGAATCAATTTTATTTATGGTGTTATGGAACTAGTTTATTTGATTTTGCATGAATTTTTATAAAATGCATGGTGATGTTTTACATGTGTATATACAATACCATGTGTTAATACTAATGTAAATACATGTTGCATGGTATGTGACAATGAGGCTATATGTTTTATTTGGACTAATTTTCATATATATATATATATATATATAAAGGATTCAAAATCCTAGGAGGGAACTATTGCATGCCAACCCAAGCTCTAAGTCCTAAATTCGTAGTGACATGTACTAGTCTACTAAATCCCATAGAGGACCCTAGCTCAGATTTATGCAATTCTATAAGGGAACTTGGCTTATATAAATCTAGTGCTTACTTTGAAAAATGGAGTAAACATATCATGTACAAATATGTGAGATAATTTAATTGCAAGGAAAACTTGAATCATGGGAGTTATGGGTTAAACTTAGTAACCATACAAGAAAGATTAAGACATAATAAGGGAGGACTCTAGTCTTGAATATAGATGAGATTTTATGTCATTAAATAAGAATTTGAAATAGAACTTTGATTTAGGTAAAGAAAGATAGAATACAAAGAATCATCAAACCATATAATGCCTTGAGTTCTATTTGTGAGGACACATTGTCTCATTCTGAGTAAATTTCCTAATTATTTAGACTACAGAGTCATGTTGACATTATTATGTATCATACTTGTATTACATGATAAGAAATCAAGAAATAAATATACTGGAAACATTTCAAAATCTAATCTGATAAAAATATATTACATAAGACTCAGAAGGACACACTCCTTAGTAATAGTTCCAAGGGGCACAAGTATATTGTTTATCACTTCCTCTATTTTCATACTATAAGAATGCAATCATATAAATGGAAATATTATGACATAATAAATGTGATTTCCTAAGAAGATAAATCTACAATATTAACAAAACTATTGTCATTTGATAGTAGAAAGGATTTATCTCTTCTAAGCTTCGTGTATATTTTAGAAAAACTATTGAATGAATCAATTGTTACAAGAATATTAACCATTATGTAAGTTTACATTGAAACCTAAAATAGTGTTAGAATGCATGAAGGAATTAATATTTTCCTCATGATTTTCACAAAAGTAGCCATTTTGGTTTTTGAACAAAGATTGAGAGGTGGAAAACAACCCTTAAGATTTCTAGATCAAAGAGAAAGGAAAACCTAATAGTGTGTAATACTGAATATATAAAATTTATGTCTAAATTCCAGTAATGCATGCAAAAAATGAAAATTCATAGAAGTAATAAACCTATATATATATATATATATTACTCCATTCAAACCTTAGGTCGTAAATTGACTACAAAGATATTAGTAAGTGAAATAATGCATTGATGGCTCGCCAAAAGGAGGCTGGAAGAAATGCAATTTTCTCACATAACTTCTGCACAACTTCTTCACATTGGAGTAAATGTGTTCATGAAAATCCTATCTCAATATCAAACCAAAATACCATACTTGAGAAGAGGAAAAAAAGGATTACCTGTAAGGAAGTGAATTGAAGGAAACACCTACAAAAAGTTTAACCAGACAAAAGACTAGCTTATAGATATTTTTCGCCAGAAAAAGAGGCCAAGTGAGTCTTGACATCCCCAAGGAAAATACTATGAAAAAATAGCAATAAATCAACTAGTAAAACCAAAAGTTCAAACAAAATGATGGAAGAAGGTGAGGAATTACATATAAAAAGGGATTTAGCCTATACTTATTACTTACCAATTCTACAACCTAGTTTTGAATGTGCCTCAACTGAAATAAATGAAGTGCTGTGAGGAAAGAAGTTAAAGCTATAACTATTCTGAAAAAATAGCAAGGAGTAGGAGGTCGACATTTGGTAGTGGGGCTCATCGTTGCTCTTTCTAAAACTAAAATGAAAAATTCCAAAATGAATCGGTGGGAATGTATTTTACCTCTCGAATAGAAGCCCTTGTCACGAGCACCGTTTATTTTCCAACCCAAATCAAGGCAATTGATTCAAACCTACACCTTGGGATGAAAATCCATGTGAGGTCAGTTGGGGAGGCCATACATGGATTGATAGAATTGATCCATGTGGCCAACTAATGATCTGCACATATTAGTTATATGCCACTTTGGTAAGGAGTAAAGAAAACCAAATATGATCATTGTATCAAATTAATAATAAACTAAAGAGCAAATTAAATAAAATATGGTTATAGGTTATAAAATAAGGATGGGATATATATATATATATATATATATAATATATATATATATATATATATCTAACCTTGTAAAATTCAAGTTAATATTTAGGTTGGAGATTATGATGCTTAAAAGAGCATAGTGGAATTAAGGGAAACTATATTCCAATATCTCACAAGTCGAAACCGTAGACTAAGAAGTGTTTTAGAAAGGTCAACAATGGCTCCAGATGTATATGTTTGTAATGTTCACTTAAATATGTATGCTTTTATAAGGTGAAAAAGATTTGTGTGACAACTTAAAGTCAACATGTACATTAATAATTGATCCAAAATGGATCCTAAAAACCCTCTAAGTCTTCAATAATTAAGAACTATCGCCAAGGATAAACCTTCAAGAATGGCTGAAAACACTATTGGATGAGAAAAACATGCAGAAATGGTGAAAACAGAGTCTATCAAAGACTTAAGCAACATCGAACAAGAGCCGTCAAATCTGGCTGATTAATGGTCCAGATCTAATTGGCATATCACAATTGGAGGTGGCAAGCAGAGTTAATCAAAAGTGGCCTTATGGAAATCGTGATAGAGATCAATGTGATTAAACGATGGCCGTTGATTAAGAGTGTAGATCAACAGTCCCGATCTACTCGTGCAATATCACATCGCTAATATAACATAGGGAATGACTTAACCCATGGCTTGAAGGTTTGCTGATATGTGATTTCAATGTATCGCATCGCAATATCGCATCACAACTGTATAAGGGGTGATGCCAAGAGGCCAGGGATCATGTGATAGCAATGTGCCGATAGCCGATAAGGCCAATCGGCATAATCAACAATTAGAGACCCAGAAATAGATGACACATGCAATATAACTGGACCTGATGGGGTCTAGAGCACAATTGATAATATTTGAAGTCCGATAAATGACATTTTGGCATATTTTATAGCATTTCTGTGTATTTCTCTGTGTAAACAGAGAAACAATATTTTTGAGGATTTCAACGCGCCAATGGTCCTTTCCATTTCATAAGAGGTGGCCACCATACCTGAAGACGTTACGCCATGATTGGTTAACATTCAGAGGAGAATTGAGTGAATAGATGTCGAGAGCCAGAAATCCTGAAAGGGAAAACGAATAGACAAATTCCGATAGGCTTAAAAGCCACTCATTGTCGGAAACAGAGGTAGGCAGTGCTAAGACAGAGAGAAAATGGAGATAGAGAGAAAGAGGGAGAGTCTATGTACTCAAAATGACTTGAGGGATTCAAGCAAAACCCTGTTGTTTGTTCTTATTGTGTTGAGACTCAATTTGAGCTCACACTTATAAAAACTCTTCTCTTGAAGACATAATAGAGAGGTCACCACTGAAAGCTGAACCAAGAGATGTAGCCCAAGAGTTTTGGGTAAAATCCTTGATTATTTGTTGTGTTATGTGTGTGTCTCTGTTATGTTTCTCTAACTGCTCATTGTCTATATTATTAGCAATATTTTCAATCCGTTGGACTAAGTAATATAGGAAATCCTACACATGAGTCTATAATATCTTAATATGAATCTAAGATCTCATTTTCAGATCAATAATACAAAGAAAATCTAGTTAATGATCAAGCACGTATCATAGAAATATATCTTAGCCATGTGGAGAACCATTCATGGATTGTAGTGTGGTCACCAATTTGTTTTCTTTTTTGTATTTTGAGGTAGGTTACAATAAGATTTTTTATTTGTTTAATTTCAAATACTGTTAATTTATTTCATCTCATACATGCATTACTTTGGATTTTGTCTTTTTTGGAGGTGGATTTTGAAGTGAGTTACAATATAATCCTTTATTTGTGCAATTACAAATACTTTCAATTTCTTCCATCTCATACATTCATTATTTTGGGTTTAAACATTCATATATTATTGGATTTTGTAGCTAGGCTTGTGTTGTAATATCCCTATGTGGATGTGATGAATTAGTTAAGATGACATTATGTCAAAGGTCATAGTGAGAAAAAGGCATGGAAAGAACAAATAAATTGAATAAATATATAACAATTACTTGGTAAGGAAACACGTAGAAACATGATTCTTACCAAACAAAAGAATATAATCTCATGAGTAAATGAGATTGAATAATTTGTTGATGATAAGAAATCTAGACAAAATTCTAGATAATCTTACTAGATGGGAGAAAAATATCCATTAAGTTGTTTAGTTGAAGAAAGATGCTAAGTTTAGAAAAATCCTAGAAGCACCGCGGGAAAGAAAGGTGGGCTTTTATGGAAAAGCCCAGGAAAATGGATAAAAAAGTTCCACAAAAGCATGACGCCACTAACATAAACTTTATCATGAAAGATAGGTATTAAAAGCCTATAGAAGGAATCAATAGGGGCATTTATGGTGGGTTGCCTATGGTGGAGGTAAGAGCATCCCAACACGAGGGTGAATTGAATCATTACAGTTCAAAGTTGGGTGGTGAAAATGTGTTTGACTCTCAAGAGAACTGCTACTGATAATTCTGTTTAGATTACTTTTGTTATCGAATCAATTATGGTGAGTCTCTTACAAGATTTAGGGATTAGACATTAAGTAGGATTTGGGGATTAGACATTGAGTAGAATATATATCTTGTAATCATTCACAGTGGTGCGATACTTGCCACAACAAAAAATTAATGTAGGAATGTGAGAAGGTTCTTATTGCTAGCTCTTATGATGGAATGAATTATTGGATGCTAGATTTACTTCTGTGGAGTATCAATATGTCTTTATACTAAATTAGTTTTAATATTATAGTATACTATTATAGGAATCTTATTTTTAGATAAGGAAATCAGAATATGAAATTAAGTAATAATCTTGTGCGCTGAGTACAATACATAACAATGACAGAGTTCATTACTTGTTAGTTAAAGAGAATAGGGCTGCATAATTATGCAGAAGTTATTGCTAGGAAATAAGGGGAAAGTTAAAAACGTGGCCAAATCTAAACTAAAGTGGATAAGGGTGACTCCTAGGCAATTTTTGGAAATTGAAATAATTAGTAAACTAAACCTTGTCCTATTTTTGAGTACGAAACATAACTGAAAAATATACTAATTAACCTACAAGTACTATTACGCTACATGCAGGAAATTAAAATGTGATATATCGAAATTCAATGATAAATAGAGAAATCAGAGAAGCCTATACCCTCGACTAGGAGATAGGAAAGAGATAGCCACAGTCATTATAGATATAGAAACGGAACTGAAGAAAAATAGTAGATGTTATGTGGGATACTTGAAGAATGCAACAACAAGGGGAGTAACAAAATATTTTCCTTATAGTAGATAGCAATACGTAACTATGAAGTTCGAAAAAAATTTAAGTGTAAGTTTATAATGACACCTAGCCAACAATAGTAAAAAGTCAATCACCATCACTAACATCAAATTAGAAATTGTAAATGATTATATAGCTTACATAATTATTCATTAAGGAAATAGTCATTTATAAAACCCTTCAAGTTGTAAATACGTCACTGTCATTAGATAGGAAACATGGTAGAGGCTTGGAACATGCCATAATCAACATTATTTTTAACACGTACTCCAAAAAGTATATGTTATTACATGAAAAATCCACATTCTGCCTATTACAAATTATACACTAGGCTTGTAGGGGACATAAACTGCGTTGGACATTATAGTAATATTGTAATTCCGTTGTAGTACAACATGGCGGCCATGGTACAAACCTATCATGAAAACCAAGAAACCAATCTAAAACAAACCGATTTAGTACTCCCCTGTGAAAGTAAGGGTGAGAGTAGAAGAACCCATGTAACCCTAAAACCCTTAATATCTGAATGTTTAATTGAGAAGGGAATTGGGGAATGTTACCAAAAATTTTCTTGCTTGAAAACTTGCAGATACGTTGTAGCAATTGAATGTTAAAGAGGAGTTGAGACGAACTTGGCATTGGAACGATGGAAAGTAATTACTGAGGATGACCTATCAACTGAGAAGACGATATATTGTTGAAAAGAAGAGCTATACCTGTAGGAAAAGGTAACAAAGCATTAGCATCTCAGGGGAAACCCTATAATTATGCAAACTCTAAATTAAATAGAGGACATAAAAAGCAACCAGTACGAAAATTTCACCTGTATGAGAGCAGAGGGTCACAATAGGAGGTGAAAACCTTACGGTATATCATGTTAGCGTTGAATCCTCACACTAGCAGCACATGATGCCAAATGCTTTTAATTTAAGTGACTAAGTAGTAGCCATAGCTAAGTAAAGTCCTACTAAAAGGGGGAAAGAGGGTTGCCATTAGAACCCATGAAATAGAGAAAATGAAAGAAGATTGAGAAATAATTATCATGTTTAGTGGGTTATATGAAACCATTACTTGGTATGCCCTATCATTCCAATGGGGAAGTCAGGAACGGAGTCTTAGTGACAACACCTGGAAAATCCCCTGCAAGAAACATTGTGGGGATGGGGTGAGGGAAAAAAAACTATGTTAAATCCAAAACAGAAATGATAGACTATTATTCCAAAAATGACAAAATGAAAATGAATAACTAACTCTAACATGGGTGAAGAGTTGGGGGCATTAACTCAATTATAACTTGTCGAAAGTAAAACAAACCCTATCATTCTGGAGAAGGCTTAAATATGCAAGGAGAAGACTGTTAAAAGATAAAAGACAAACATGCCATTCCACGAATCAACTTAGGTACATCTATAGTAGATTATAAAACATACTTGGAGGAGTCTGCAAATGATGAAATTCTGATCAACCTCTAGAAAGCGTGACTATGTCACGAGGAATGTATGTATGCTCAAAATCCCCGACATCCATGACAACAAATACAAATGCGAAGAGTGGGTAATGGTTTAGCTAATTCCAAAAAACCCACACTAAATTAATTCACAACATCAGAAAAACAAATGCCACTACCCACCTTAAAAAATAGAATTATACCATTCTAATCGCAGGGAGGCCTAGAAGCGGAGACCATGGAAAATGACTATTTGGGTGTACCCCATTTCAGACACCCGAACCTAGAGCACTAATGGATGAGCACAAATTAATGAACAATATCTTTACCATGCTAGTAAATCAACATAACTGATGTTAATAAATTATATATTACAGAGCAATGGAACACATAAAATATATTACAGAAATATAAACACATAAAGCAAGAGAGACATAGATATACGTGGTTCACCCACTTTGGGATATGTCCACAAAGAAATATCTTGTCCTTCCTTTTATATTATCCACCAAACTGAAGAGATACAACCTACGACAGATCCACTGTAATTCCCTCTACTCTTCCACGCTATCTCCTCTCTCTTTCTCTCTCAAAATACAAATGTACAGAGAGGCAATACAATTTCCTCATGTATAGTGAGGGGTTTCCTTCTAGGGGGAAAAACCCTAAATTAAACATAACGTCTAGTGTGAGATCTCCGTGTAATGAATGGCCTCGATTGACTACAAAATTACAACATTTTGCAAGGCAATTTTACATCTATTTTTAGCTTTAGGGGCACTGCCCCTAATCCCCCACCAGGGGGGGCTCCTAAAGATCATTGCTACCCTCGCTAGACCCCCCTTGCAGAACACATAATGGGTGGCGTTGTCACCCCATTATGAACTAGGGTCCAATGCAACGATACCTTTGAATAATGAAGATAATCAGGCTACACACTCAACAAATGAAATGTTAGTGTTTTATCACCATCAATATCAAGAAAATTAAGCTAAACCATTCAACAAAAAAATGTGCATAACCCATGTGAACTCCATATGGCATGGTTAACGAATGAGAAACAATGTTTTTACGAATTTCCACTCATTAAGTATCATTAAATCCCTCCCTTAAGGCATGTGACGAGTACAGGTGTAATTTCAAGTAGCGAAATCAAATATCTACATTGAAATATGGAACCAGGAAATCTCTAAACCTATTTCAAATCAAGGAGACTAGAAACAAATATATGCCAGCTCATGAATGTCTCCCACCTTGTAAACCTTAATAGGTGGTTGCAATTATATGATATTATAATTGAAGTGGGGTAGTAAACAATATCAAACCTTGTAGTTTTAGATATAAGCCTTATGATGACAGGGGTATTGCAATACCAAAATGGTAAGAGCTAGAGGTATATATCACGTGGGACTTGGCTCATGTTAAAATATGGATATATAATTGGACCTTGATTTAGAATTTTTTTTTATCGTAAGTTAGCTTGAGGTACATGACATATTCCATGAAACATTTATTTGTTTAAATCGTGTTTTATTTGCAAATAATAATAGCTACAATCAACATTGTTTCTACCATTAGTACTATGCATCATGCACATCTATGTCTAAGAATTTTTCATAGACTCTTTCTCCATATGTCAATGCTTCAATTTCTATCATAGGTTGTAGTAGTAATTCATCATATACAAACCCTCAACTGCAATAACATTAATTGATTCATTTTCCTTATTTCTTCAACATCCAATCAAGCCTTCACTTCTCCTAATTGGGATAGTTCTCCATATTAAAATTATCCAATTTCATGTTTAAACAATTGTTTGAAACCAAATTATATAGATCCTAACTTTCTATTCTTAGAATGCTAAACAAAATGAACGTTTTCTTCATACACATCAAATTAAATTTCTTGAAAATTTCTGAAAAATGTAATTTTCGAAAAACAAACCATAATTTTTATTCAAAATAATAACCAATAATTGAAAACATTTTATAGTAAATTAACTAGAGCTTTCTCTTGTTACTACTATCAAAAGCTACACTTTGTCTAGCCTATTTTCATATCTTCACTTCAAAATATATACCATTTATATAAACACTTCTTACTTTTCTTAAAATGTGTATAAAAACAACCATTACCAAACAATCATTGCCAATAATAATATATAGGAAGTGTAGATATATACTACTATAACCAATATTCAACTTAAAAATAAAACCCTTTTAATAATGAAGTGCATCAATCTTAAACAAATATAATGATTATTTATGTCACAATCAATATTAAACTTATAGGCTTTGAAACACTTTTTCATATTTATAATTTCAAAGGTGTGAAACACTTTGTTATCTTTATAATTTAAAAGGGGTGAGAAAAATACATAACAAACTAAAGAATTTTCTTTAAGGGAACTGATAATGTTTAAATTTGGTCCACTAAACCCTTGCACAATATTATCCAAAAATGTATACCTACTTCTTCAAAATAAATCTATCTTAAAAGCAAAGATCCTCAATTAATAGATTACCAATTGGATGCCCAAGTTTATTAACGTTCCAAATTTTCATATTTAAGAGATTTCCTTAAGTTATTTTTCCCAAAACTACATTTGTATATTCACATTGAAAATAAAATATAAAATTTACAGTAAATTACTCAATTTTAAACTTAAATATAATACAAATCAAATACTAATGGCTCCGAAAAAAAAGTGCACCATATCAAAATGTAGGAGGAATGTAACTAAATAGGTTAAAGTGTTACCATTACCAACATCTAAGTCTATCCATATAAGTGTTTTTCCTCCCACAAAAAAAAAAAAAATCAAATTAATTATTGGTTCATACTAAAAGTTTATAAAAATATATTAAAGTTATGTATACATGTAGTATATGAGTACGACAAAAATGACTACTTTTTCTTAAATAGAGGCAACTAAATAAATCGAGGGACATGGTACTTATTCAAGCGCATGTAGAGTCTTGTCTGAATCATTTGATATACAATGTGTAAGAGAATTGTGGGGTCTCATGGAAAAAGTAAGTGGAAGACAATAATCAACTTAATTGGTGAGCTTGAACCATTAAATATATGGGTGTAAGACAATTATGGGGATTTTATGGAAAAAGTAAGTTCAAGATCATAATCAACTTCCATTACATATATGGGGTAAGATAATTATGGGGGTCCCATGGAAAAAGCAAGAGAAGACAATAATCAACTTAATTGGTCAGTGCTGAATGGATATGGTTAGGATAATTCTCAACTCTTTTGTGCTAGAAATTTTCTATAAAGATTTTATGTAAGATTGAAATAAGGATTTTATGTAAGATTGAAATAGCTAGTGATTTGTAAGCAATTGAATTTAAAGTTTTTGAAAGTCTTATTTTTAACTATAGAATGAATTTACATAAATGGTAATAATGAGACAAGAAATTATGAAGTGTGGTGATGGAAACTATCACCAACAATTGAACTTTACTTTAAATTTTATTTTAGAAGTTTACGGTAAATAATATTGGGAACGGGATTATAGTAACTATATTTACAGTATATTGGACCACAAATGACATTATATCTCATCCCAAGTTATGGTGTTCCTAAGTTTATTCAAAAGAGTTATTCCATATGATGTTGGGAGCAACTAAAAATGTAGGTTGGAAAAGGAACAATGATGTAGACAAAGGGTTGAGGTCTAAGAAGAAGGAAGTGGCTCACTATGATTCTATTGAGATTTTCTGTTTCATAAAATAGGCAAAAATATCTAATGTGTGACAACAATAGGAATTTGTTGCTAGATTAGCTCCAGTTAGTTCGGAAAGAGTTAATGTATCTTATATTTGTTGTGAGAGGATTTATGAGTCAGTTAGATTCTGTTGGCTATAAAATACATGCCCGTACAGATATTGGAGGGTGAGAGTTTGTGAGGAAAATGATTATTTTGTAATCTCCTGATTAATAATAAGATTGTCGATGCCTATGTCTGGTGGACGTAGCCCAGATTGGTTGGGTGGACCACGTTAACGTACTGTGTCATTGGTGTATGATTTTAATGTTGTGTTTGTATTTGTTTTTCCCTGTGCACTGTTAGTATAGAAATTGGTATCAGAGCTATGCAACGGAGGAGTGGAGGGCCCAAGTCTGGCATAGACTATTTGTGCGCTGACCGAGTTGGTATACGTTTGCAGAACTGTGCGTTGAACTGTTGAATGGCGTTGCAAAACTGGTGAACTGTTGAACTGCGTTGAATTGTGTATGTCGTGGTGCATATGTGACCTGCGTGTCTGCAAATGATTGCTGGTGGACCTACGTACACCGGTGGAGTCGTTGATCAGTGAATGCATTCAGCGGTGGTGCATATGTGACCTGCGTGTGTCTGCAAACAATTGCTGGTGGACTTGCGTGTTATGCCAGATGCATATTTGAATGTTTGTTGGTGGTGCGTATCGCTGGTTAATTGGCTGTTGGTGTGTTGAATGGTGGTGTGTATAATTGCTGCATGGAGGTATTACAGACCGAGGATTGTGAAGGTATTCAAACCCGCGTGGAGGTATTACAACAACTGCTGGTTGGTTTTAACATTATATTTCTGAGGTATGTGAACGTACATGTTTTGTTTATAATACCCGTGATGCGAGTCCATATTCGATTTCTCCATGAAACCATGATATGTTTCAACTGCCACAAATTGCAGAATTGGTAACATGTTTCGACTGCCACAGGCACAAATTGCAATTGTTTTTCTTTTGGGTTTTTTATTGTAATTCACACAGCAAAAAGTTTTTTGTTTTAAAAGAAAAGGCAGTAAGGCATAGGCATTTTTTTGAGATTAACTTCTTTTATTTAAAAGTTGGATTTGGAGATCTTCTTTTATTTAAAACTTGGATTTGGAGATTATTGTTTTTGGTTGATACAAGATGGAAAAAACTCAGAGTGCCTAGTTTGAAATCGAGAAGTTTAATGGAAAAAATAATTTCGAGATTTGGAAGGTGAAGATGTCGATTTGCTTGTCCAACATGGTGTGGAAAAGGCGTTGTTGGGAAAATCCAAACAGCCTTACAACATCACAGATAATGAGTGGGCCGAGATGGATGAAAGAGCAATAAGTGCTATTCGACTGTGTCTGGCAGATGATGTCCTATTTAATATGGTGTCGGTGACAACAACTATTGGGTTGTGGACAAAACTGGAGAAACTCTAAATGACCAAATCCTTAACCAATAGGATTCTCCTGAAGCGACAGTTGTACAGTTTGCAAATGAAGGAAGGTACATCAATTGCTGATCATTTGAATGCTTTTAATACTCTTCTGGTGCAATTACAAAGTATAGAAGTAAAAATTCAATCCGAGGATAAAGCTATTACGTTATTGTGCTCGTTGCCCGAGTCATGGGGTCATTTTTTTACTTCTATAAGTCTTAGTTCATCATAATCTATTGAGTTTGATGATGTAGTTTCATCTTTATTATCGGAAAAAACAAGGAGAAGTTCGCATTCAGAAACCTTTACATCAGAAGCTATGATGGTTAGAGGTCATTCGAAAGAAAGACCCTCCAGTAGATCGAGAGACTCACGTTCAAAGTCGAAAGGGAAGAAGAGTAAGTTAAAGTGTTTGTTTTGTGGAAAATTAGGACATTTAAAGAAGGACTGCTGGAAGTGACAGTAGCAAACTTCTAAAGCAGATTCTTCGACAGAGAAGAAGGAGGCAAATACGACAGATACAGGTTCGGCATCTGGTTCAGGTATGAGTGATGAAGTATTATCAGTTAATGTGTCAAATCATGATCAACATTGGTTGTTAGATTTCGGTGCATCAAACCACATGTGTATTCATAAAGAATGGTTTAAGACATATAAATCCATTAATGGTGGAGTTGTGTACATGGGTAATGATGTAACATGTAATATTGTGGGGGTTGGGAGTATACAACTGCAAATGTTTGATGGGACAACTAAAATGTTAAATGATGTGAGGCATGTACCAGATTTAAGAAAAAATTTGATTTCATTAGGAGCACTTGATTCAAATGGATATCAAACTGTAATTCAAGGTGGAGTACTGAAAATTTACAAAGGTATTTTACTAGTTATGAAAGCTAAGAAGGTAGGAAATCTATTTAAGTTAGAAGGAGGTGCAGGGTCAGATTATGTGTCTATGGTGTCTGAACATGAAAATAGTTCCATTCACTTATGGCGTCAAAGATTGGGGCATATGAGTGAAAGAGGGTTAAAATTTTCGCTGATCGCAAGTTACTTCCAAATTTAAAGTCTGGAAAGTTAGATTTCTGTAAGCATTATCTGTTTGGAAAACAAAGTAAACAAAAGTTTAAAATGGGAAAAAATACTAGTAAAGTAATACTCGACTATATCCATTCAGATGTTTGGGGTCCAGCCCCTACAACCTCATATGGTGGATCGTCATATTTTGTATCATTTATTGATGACTTTTCTATGAAAGTGTGGGTCTACATGTTGAAAAAGAAGTCTAATGTTTTTTCAGTTTTCAAGCAGTTTAGAGCATTGGTAGAAAACAACACTGGTAAAACAATAAAATGTTTAAGAACTGACAATGGTGGTGAGTTTACTTCCAAGGAGTTTGACAACCATTCCAAAGATGCAGGGATCGAGAGACATAAGACCACGGTTTATACTTCTCAGCAAAATGGAGTTGTTGAACACATGAATAGGACTCTTCTAGAGAGAGAAAGGAGTATGCTGAGTAACGCCGGGTTGCAAAAGGAGTTGTGGACGGAAGCGGTGGCAACAACTTGTTATGTGATAAACCGATCTCCATCAACGGCGACAGGCTGCAAGATTCCTCAAGAGGTATGGAAAGGTCACCCTTGTGACTATTCTAAACTCAGAGTGTTCAGTTGTGATGCATATACTCTAGTGCCTAAACATCAGCGAACTAAATTAGATCCAAAGTCTAAAACGTATATATTTGTTGGGTATGGTGTTGGAACATAGGGATATAGATTGTGAGATCCTACTATTCGCAAAATCATCATCAACAGAGATGTAAAGTTTAATGAATCCTCTCTTGTACAGTTAGATGTAGATAGTAGATTGAAACATGATGATGTATCTGACTTTCAACACATTCAGTTTGATAGCATTTCTAATGATAGTCATGACGACCATAGTTCAGATACTAGTCATGAACATGTTTCAGAATCAGAACATGAACAGGGTTCAGGTATGGATCATGAAGAGGTCTCAGATACTGATCATCAAGAAGTTCCTCCAGATGGAAGTCAGCCAATCGAGGAAGCGCCAGAAACATCCTTAAGGAGGTCAACTAGAATCAAATGGCCACCAAGAAGGTATGATGATTATGTTACTTCAGTTGCATTTACTACTAATGACGATGAACCCCTGTGTTATGAGGAAGCATTAGAAGGTTCGAAAAGTGACAAGTGGAAAGAAGCCATGAAGGACGAAATGATGGCCTTAGGTAAGAATGACACATGGGATCTGGTTGAGCTTCCAAAAGATAGGAAAACTATGGGGTGTAAATGGGTTTTCAAGCTGAAACGGGGTGTGAATGATACGGAAGACATGTACAAAGCGAGGCTGGTTGCAAAAGGGTTCTCTCAGAAAGTCGGCATTGACATTCATAAGATTTTTTCACCAGTGGTTAAAATAGTTTCAATTAGAATTGTGTTAGCATTAGTGGCTTTGCTTGATTTAGGGTTGCAGCAATTAGATGTTAAGACTGCATTTCTACATGGAGACTTAGATGAGGAAATTTATATGGAATAACCAGAAGGGTTTGTTCAGCATCACAATGAGAAATTTGTCTGCAGACTCAAGAAGTCATTATATGGCCTGAAGCAGTCGCCTCGGTAGTGGTATAAGAAGTTTGATTCTTTCATGTTGAGTCAGAAATATGTTAGAAGTGAATATGATCATTGTGTTTATTTTAAGAAATTAAATAATGGAATATTCATTATCTTAGTATTGTATGTTGACGATATTATTTTAGCAAGCAAAAGCATAGAACAAATCAACAGGTTGAAGGCTCAGATGGCAAGGACATTTGATATGAAAGATCTAGGAGCAGCAAGACAGATTTTGGGCATGGAGATTTTCAGAGACAGGAGCAATGGTAAGCTATGGCTATCACAACAGAAGTATATTGAGAAAATACTTTTGAGATTTGGTATGAATAATGTGAAGCCTGTGTCAGTCCCTTTAGCTTCCCATTTTAAGCTTTCTTCGAGTTTATGTCCTAATACAGATGAAGAAAAAGATTATATGTCTCGAATTCCATGTGCCATGGTATGGCGTACATAATATATATAATATATATATAATATATTATATATATAATATATATATTTATTATTATATATATAATTATATATATAATATCAAATCTTTGGGTGTAAACCTTTTAGAGTGGAGGATATTTGACCATATTTTAAAGATTATTTTTTCAATGTCATTGTTCAGAGAGGTGCTCTATAGCTCACTAGATGAGGGAGATGTTTTCACGTAACATTGCAATATATATATATATAATTTAAAAAGAGATCTATTAATAACAAAGAAAATTAGGTAAAAGAAGCAAAAGAAATTTCGTAGCATTTCTATAATAATAATAATCAGGTAAATTTATATTTTGTAAACTCAATATAATGGAAGGTGCTCAATAAAATTAGTAGGAGTGAGGGGAAATATTGAGTAGAATGTAATATAGAAAATTAGGTAAAGGAAGGAGAGGATTCAATTGGACATATCCTATAATAATAACTAGGTAAATTTCGTGGCGTTTCTATAATAATAATAATCACGTAAATTTATATTTCATAAACTCAATATAATGGAAGGTGCTCAATAAAATTAGTAGGAGTGAGGAGAAATATTAAGTAGAATGTAATATTTAGGGTAGGCTGTGAGCTGGAATATTATGTCAAATTTAATAATATTACATTTTAATTAGTATTTCTCCCCACACATGGCCACTATTTATTAGGTAGGGGTGGTAATAAATATTTGGTAACATATAATATTGTAATATTATATTTTATGTAATCAATATATTTGTAACAATTAATATAGATGTGTTCCATCTATACATTTAATTAATAAGCACATAAAAACTTAATATTTACAATATGACAAGATTTTTAATCATGAATATTTAGCATGGATATTATTAACATCTAAATAGGCTTTTTCACAATACCATGAACTAATACTGACAAGAGAAGGATAAAGAAGGAGAGGAGGGAAGAAAATTATAATACCATGAGCTACTACCATGAGTTATCAATACCATGGGCCATCTAGAATTTGGATTATTATATTATGGATCGGCTTTTAATTGTTACAATAGTATGGCTTATCAATAACACATGCCCAAAAACAATAACTTATTTCAAACTAAAAATATTTTACAAATATTTTATTTTAATTTAATTTTATAACATTTTTAATTAAATCTCGGAGAAAAAAAGGTTATAATTACTTGTGAGGTATATATAAACCCTCCATCCTCATGCATGATAACAATATTTTCATAGAGATTAAATTGAGGTTTTAATAAATTGAAAAATGAGAATTATATCATATAAATAATATTATAACGAACTAGGATAGATGCATCTTAGCCAAGGATCCAAGCAATGAGAAAGCAAAGTGATTAACAATGATAGAGGAGAGATAGTGAGTGATTTTTTTATTTTTATTTTTTTATTATTGTATTTTCTTTAATATGATTGATCCAAAATATAGGTTTAATATTTTACAACCAATTATGTTTTTTATTAATTTAAATACTTTCTTAAATACAATACAATTAGATCATATTTCAGAAAGAGAGTGAGATGGAAAGGGGAATAGAGTGTGGGAGAGAGACATAGAGATGAGAGACACAATGAGAGAGAGAAAGGAAGAGAGAGAGGAGGGGAAGGGAGGGAGGAAGAGAGATGGGTTTTGAGGGGGAAAGAGAGGGAGTGGGAAGGGAGAGATGAAGATGGAATGAGGGAGAGAGGAGATGAGGGAAGAGAGAGAAAAGGAGAGGATACATATATGGAAAGAAGGGGAAGAGAGGGATAGGGAGACATAGATATGGAGGGGGGGAAGAGAGGGATAGGGAGACATAGATATGGAGGGGGGGAAGAGAGGGATAGGGAGACATAGATATGGAGGGGGGGAAGAGAGAGAAGAGAAGGAGGGAGATAGTGATAATGTTGGAGGTTGGAGAGAGAGTGTGTGGATGATTGGGGGAGAGACAGAGGGATGCGCAGAGAAGGGGAGAGAAAGGAAGGAAAAAGAGAGAGGAGAGAGACAAGGGAAGAGAGAGAGAGAGAGAGCGAGAGAGAGGGAGAGGAAGATGGAAGGAGAGAGAGACATATAGATATGGAGAGAGAGTGTGTATGTTTTTGGGCGATGTTTTTGGGGTGAGAATGAGAGACAAGGGTAGATAGAGATATAGATGGGGCGAGGGAGAGGGTAGAAGAGAGAGGAAAAGAGAGGGAGGAAGGAAGAGGGATAGATGAGAGAGAGAGAGAGAGAGAGAGAGAGAGGGAGAAGGGGAAGAGATAGCGAGGGAAAGGAAGAGGGAGAGATAGATATATAGATAGATAGATATGGGGGAGAGAGAGAGAGAACATGACATATGTTTAGGGCGTTGAGATAGAGATACAAATAAGGAGAGATGGAGGGAGGTATAAATATAGATAGCAGGGGGAGAGAGGAAAGAAGTGAAAGCTAGAGAAACTTAAGGAGACGCAGATAGAGTGAGACAGGGGAGAGAGTGAGGGGAAGAGAGAGAAGGAGAGGGGGAGGGAGATAGACACAAAATGGAAGGTGGAGAGAGAGGGAGGAAGAAAGAGTCTCATAGAGACAAATACATGCATAGAAGTTAGATATAGAAAATCATGAATATTTTAGATTTTCAATGTGGTTGTTGATTTCCAATCATATTTGAGCACATGCACTATATGAAAGTATTTTAGTGTACATGTCAATTTATATTTCTATTTAATACCTTACACTAGATACATTCATTTCATTGTCGATGCTGATTTCTACTCCTATTTGATTGTTGGCACATGATGCATTGGTATTGGTGTAGATATTGATTTCTAATCGTATTTGATCACTTGCACTAGGTGTATTGATTTTAGTTTAGATGCTAATTTCTAATCATATTTAATACCTTGCAATAGATGCATTAATTTCAGCGTAGATGTTGATTTCTATTCATATTTGACTACATACATTAGATGCATTGGTTTGAGTGTATATATTGATTTCTAATCCTATTTGATTTCTTGCAGTAGATGCATTGATTTTAGTATAGATGTTGATTTCTAATCCTATTTGATTTTTATGCATTGATTTTAGTGTAGATGTCGATTTTCGATTTGATGCAACAATATGTATGATGTACAATAATTTCAGAGTAATTAGATTAATCGTGCATTAATTTCAGTGTAAGCACATCTCTACCTCCTCCATCTATATCTCTATCTCCCATTGTCTCTCCTTCTCTATCTCTCTATATCATCCACTAAACATACACAGCCTCTCTTCATATCTATCTATCTCTCCCTCCCTCCCTCCCTTTCCCCTCCTTCTCTCTCTCTCTCTCTCTCTCTCTAATATTTCTCTCTACATATCTATATCTCTTCCTCCCTCCATGTATTTGCCTCTCTCTTCTTCCATCTTCCCCCCCATATATATCTCTATCTCCCCTTGTCTCTCTGCACCCCCAAAGCATGTCTAAGCACATAAAAGGTATTCAATGATAAATACAATACTTGAATTTTCATCCTAAATAAGATGTTTGCTTACCCCAAATGCTTGCTTCTTGAAACTATAAACTATTTATAATTGGGTACATTCTTATTATTCTCATTTTCCATCATTCAACATTGTTAATTACTTTTAATCCAAATGTGGTAATAGAAAATAATGACCATTGAAAATTATTTAACACTCCACAAGTCACAATGATTGACTTTCAAGAAAACTACTGTTAATATTGGACAGAAACGGAGAAAGGTATGTTGTTTACTATAGTAGCTCGAGTTAAATATTTCAATGGTCTATGATTCCAACTACTCTTTTCATATGATCGATATGAGAAAATGGAAAAACTAATAAGTGTGACAATAGGAACAATAGAAGAAAATAGTTTTAGATTGATTGTAATGAATATTGTTTGTAATTAACTTTATTCTTCATATTCACATTTTATATCTATCAAAATTATTACATTGACACTTTTCACTCAAAATTTGCATTTCACCATTTTTCATCATTCTAGTTACTAACAGTCTCTCTCATCTCAACAAACAGATGTAACAAAGAAAATTTTAATTTAAATTGACCAAATTAATCTTAGGCATATTTAGCATATTTAAAATGATCAAAATAATTAGATGTTCAACAAATTGTGTATGACTGCACATGACTGAAAGCAGTCTAGATCCATCTTAACACTAGATCTATCAAGTGCCAAGAGGGATCAAATCTCTCGAGGTGCAAATCTTTCCTCAAGTTTTGCACTCAAAAAATAGGTTTGCACCTCGAGAGATTTGATACCTTTCGGCGCTTGATAGATGCAGTGTTAAGATGGATCTAGGCTAGTAAAATAAAATATTTTAAATTATAAAATTATTCTTATTTTATTATTATTTATAATAATTATAATATTGTTTGTGAGAATAATTTCGGAAAAATCACATAAAAAATCATTTGTCGACGCGTTTCGAACCAACCAGTGTGGTTCATCGTCAAGACAAATTGATATCCAATCTGAGTGATAAGTTAAATAGGGATAGCAGGCCATTCCAACAGCTGTTGGAATGGCCTGCTGTCCCTTTTTAACTTATCACTCAGATTGGATCTTCAACTTGTACTGACGATGAACCACACTGGTTGGTTCGAAACGCATCGACAAATGATTTTTATGTGATTTTGCCGAAATTATTCTCACAAACAAGATTATGGATCACAAAAGTCTGAATTCTTTAATTATAATATTATTAGTATTTTTAATAGGGTGGATATGGTTTCAGGTATTGGTGGAAGGTTTTTATGAAGGTTTGAGTAGATTAAATAATGTTTGAATGGTTTAGCTACAGTAAATTGTACAATCACTTTCATTTAGACCCTAATCTAAAGGATTTTTTTGGGTATTTTGGATCTTAAGCCCACTCATTTTTTATTTACAAGAGTGCAATTTCCATCTGGCAGTCGACATTGAAATATGGATGACACACGAGTGCATTCACCTTGGATGGGGATTATGGTTTCCTAAATAAGCGAATAGTGGAATCTATGGTTTTGAATGTCTCAGGAATGGAAGCGACTCAGGAAGGGAGAAACCCTATCCTGTTTAAGGAACCAAAGGAGAATATACCACCATTTTTAGGTACTTTGGAACAAGCGCTACTAAAGTTACTAGAAACCCTTATGCCAAATTTGCCTCTATCTTAGTTGTCCTGAGGGCTCGAAGATGTCATTCCAGGCAGTGGGTCAATTAGTTTCAAAGACATTAACCCTTTTATGTCCTCATGGGACTTGTCAATTTGGAAACTGTTTGCAAAATCTTGTGAGGATTTGTCCATGAATGAGGGGTTGTCACTAGCTACCTTCGCTAAGCCATAATCTTAAGGGCTCGAGATATTTTGTTTAGCAGGAACCGTTGATGAAGGGGTCATGGTGGATTTGAGAGGTGATTTTTTCAGGGCCCAAAGTTCCCTTATCCTATAACAAATTGAGGTGATTCAAGTAGGAAGGAAGGAAGGACTCTCCTATGGAAATTTTTTGTGGCTTCTTCTGGATTTGGTCGTGTTAGAAAACCTAGATGGAGGTACACAAAATGATTTGGATTTAGGTGGCATATCTTTATTGGTTCAAGTCCAAGATAGTGGGATAGCTAAATTGAGAATAATTACCATGGATGGTGAGGATTTGGTCATCTTTTAGGAAGGAAATATAAAGGGTACTATATTGGTCTGACTTTGAGCAACCAAAAAATGTCATGACTTAGGGATTGGTTAATAAGTCCACTAGGACTAATGATGGTGAGGGTTTTAAGGTGGGAATAAAATGGAAGAAAGGGAGGTGAACTTTTCCAAAGGAAGAAGACAGAAACTTGGTGCATGCTGAGGATATACAATTCGACCCAACTATGGAAGTATTGGAGCACATTCTAGTTGGTCAAGTGAATGGTTGATATTTTGAATCTCATGAAATATATGAATGGATTAAGGTGATGTGGGATGTTTCCTTAGTCAAAATGGTTTAATTATTTATATTGTTACTTGGTTGGTTTATGTTGAAATTCGAGTTATCAGAAGCGACTTCTTGGGTATTGGCTAGGAACTAAAGTAGTGATTTATCCATGGTCCTTTTGAAGTGGTGAAATCCCTTGTTTGATTCAAAAATTTAACATCATGAGATCATGCTAGTTTCGGAAAAGTTATAGATATCCCTCCTCAGTTGTGGACATTGGATGTCTTTCGCACAATTAGCAACAAGCTGGGGGAATTTATAGTAGTCGATTTGTCCTTTGGGACAAAAAGGCTAAGGAATGTTGCTATAATATTGGTTAAATTGGATCCTTGGGAGGGCCTGTTTAGAGATATGAATATATCATTTAAATGGTTCAGTCATCTTTAACAAATTAATAACAAATAATTACCCATCTGTTGTTTCATTATCATTGACAAGGCCATTTGGTGTGGTACTGTGCCCTTGGTGTAAGGGGAAAAAGACGACCAAGCTCTCAAATAATGGATAATTTTTAAGGCTTTCATATCGTGGGTACCCCAAAATATTAGAGGGGAAATTGTAAGCAAAAGGTAGTGGAGTAGGAATTTTAAGTAGAACACAGTGGAGCAAGAATTGGAGGAGAAGAAGAAGCAATAGGCCAAGGGGTAGAAGATCTGTAGGAGGATATCCTGGAGGAGCGAGAGGCTAGCATCAAGGAATCCCACTATTCTCTTCTCATGAATACTTGCACTTCTTCCTATCCCTTTCCCTTCTTTCAATATCAATTGAGTTCTACACCTTCTATGGTATCAGAGCCTAGTCCCTCCAGGCTTGTTTACTTTTCCTATATCTTATCTACATTGGGAAATATTTTAGGGACTCTTGACAATACTCTTACAACCATCTCCCCTATATATACATTTCCACCTTCCTCATTTGAGCCAATTTCCCTCCATCATATAGACACCCACTATAATCTCAAGCCCAAACTTCCCAAGGGGGAATCCTCTATCAAGGTGGGTGGATTAGGCCCTCTCCCACCCAATCCTAGCCATCATAAAACTAGAGTCATAAAGTATCACATTTCAAAAGAATGTTTGAAGGCTCATTCAGATATTTCAGAAGGAAAGAAAAATTGTCTTGATGGGGCATATAGAGCAACATAGGTCCCTATGTATATTTCTTCATGATTTCCATTTCATTCAATTGTAGGGATTTATCTAGTCCCTCGAAAAAACTAGCTTTAAGATGATCAATCATATCCTCTTGTGCTAATATTATTTTTCTTCATGAAACCCTATGCCCTGGTGATTTGATAAATGAATAATTGAATAAAATTTCCTCAAGCTGGTCTTTCTTAGTCTTAGATGCGAGGTCACTTTCGGTTTTAGCCATGGGTTTCAATTTGAGGTTTATAAAAGTTTCTAGCATATGGGGCTCTAAGATGGTGCTCAGTGCAAACATTTATTCAACCAACTTAAGAATGGACTTAACATTTGTAAATATTTATGGACCTTTCCATGAAAGAGCCCCTTTCTGGAGTTGTTTGATGGCTAATTCATTTATGAAGATAGAAAATCTCATAGTAGGGGGGATATTATTCTTTCATTTGGTGTGTCAAAATTTTGGATTCCTCAAGCTATTTGATACCCACCAATGGAATTTTTTATAAGAAAATTGCTTAGTAGTCACCTCATTAACGTCAATCTCATGAAAATTAAACCCTCTTCGAGAAACAAGACAACAAAAAATGCAGTGGTGGGTCAAGCACCTTGATATATTTCTTATTGAAGAAAAATTGAATGCAAATATTCATTTGTTTCATCAATGGATTGGTATAGGAACATATTCTGATCATTATTCAGTCCTGCTAGAATTAAAAGGAGGTAATTAGAAACATAGAAATCCTTTCAAACTTAATTTATATTCGATAAATGAAACAAGCTATGTGCAGCTGGTCAAGGATACTCAGTATAGGTTCTCCTTGGATTTATGGGGTCACCATTTCTTAACAATTTGCGGATAACTTAGAGCAGGTGAGGAAGGCTTCCATTCAATGGATTTTTTAGAAGAAGGCAAAAAATTAGGTGGATCTTAAATCAATTGAAGATGAATTGTAAATATTTGAATCGCATAAGGGTGGATGGTATGATTCTTTGGATACCAAACAAAGGATCATGTGATTAGAAGTATCAAAGAGAAATATTTTAGTTGAAAAGGAAGAGCAATGGAGGCTAAATAGTCACACGGTTTAGCTAAAAAGTGGGGATGAAAACGAAAGTGGAGATTTGGAAAAATGTTAATATGATGTGGGAAATGCCAAAGCCTAATGAAAGAAAAGAAAAATATTTTGAAGAAGTTGTATCCTTGGGAAATGACTTTTTCAAAATTTGTTCAAGGCCCTAAAGGAAGCATCCATTTCTAAAATAGTTCAGATAACCCAATTTTTTATTTTATTTTAATTTTTTTGGTTGAGGAGGATAATCAAAATTTCATGGTGTCTGTAACAAAAGTTGAATAAGAGGTGGTTCTCAAAGAAATCTAGAAGGATACAATCTCAGGAATGGGTGGCTAGACAATGGAATTCTATCTAGAAATTTTTGAGTTGATTAGGGGGGGGAATTCTACAGTTTATTGAGTATTCTTGTCAAAATGGGAGAATTTATGACCCTTTCAATTCGAACCTTATAGTTTTCATTATAAATGTATATGATTCTCAGTCCTTTGATTATTACATGTTTATTTATTCATGCAATTGTTTTTATAATATCATTGCTAAGATCATAGCCATGTTCCTTCAATCTGTGTTCTCTAGGAATGCATATAAAGAACAATTTTTTTTTTCGAGGGTCGAGGGATTCATGAAGACATCAGCATGGTGAAATAAGGTCTGTACAACATAAAAATCTTGAAGTTAAAAGGGATTTTTGCTGAAATTGACCTGTTAAAGGCTTATGACAGAGTCAATTGGATTTATATCCATATGATTCTTATGCACCTAGGGTTTAATGTTGATTTTATTAATTGGGTTATGGGTTGACATATAATTAATGCTTCCTTTGCAATTTTTATTAATGGCTCACCATCCTTTTTTTTCCATGCCCATAAAGGACTAAGTTAGGGCTTCCCTCTATATCCACTCCTATTTATGCTGGTAGAGGAAGGGTTTACCACATTGTTATTGCTAGCAAAACATCGAGGTGATCTATAGGGCATTGAAGTGGAAGAAAATCTCTTTATCGCTCATTTTATTCTTGTGGATGATATCCTAATTTTTTTCATTGGATCAAGATAGGACTCTGAATATATCAAGGTATCCCTTTCTCTATTTTAGAAAGCAACATGAATGAACATCCATGTTCAGAAATCTAGCCTATCATTTTATGGGTTCTCCAATGAGGAGGTGAGGACAGGACATACTTTCTTACATTTTGTAGTCAAATCACTCTAGGATAGCCTCAAATATCTATCTCTCCATTTAAAACCTAACTCGTACAAAAATCATGACTGGATGTGGTTATTGGCCAAATTATAGAAAAGGCTTAAGAATTAGAGTTTCAAATGGATCTCAAGGGTTGGAAGGTTAATATTCATCAAATCAGTCCTTGAAGTCATTCATGTTTATTGTATGGATCTCACATGGGTTCCAAAAGGCATTTTAGCACCCATAACGAAGCTTGTGGGAGGTTTCTCTCGATTGGGTCTAAAGATGAAGTTGTTTTTCCATGGGTGGTTTTGGAGAAGATTTCATTGCATAATTCATGGGGAGGTTTAGACCTTAAGGATCTCTCTATTTTTTTACAAAATCTCTTTCAGAAAAGGTCAATTGGAGAGTTCTCTCAAGAGAGTCTTTGGACATCAGTGGTTTCTAGGAAATAAATTGTCCCCTCTCTTGATGAATGAATTAGCGTACTGAATAAAAGGACATAAAATTCTTCACTTATTTGGAAAGTTTCCATTGCATCATTTAATGTTATCATAAGCCACCTTCCTTGGAAGGTGTGTAATGGGGAAAATTTTAAAATAGGTGTGGATCCATGGGCTAGATACCTTATAAATTTCAGGCTTCCTGCAGATGTTGTGGATATCTTGAAAGAGTGGGGAAAGTTTTTCCTCAACCACATCGTGGATGAGGTTCGAACTACCTTCTGGTCACAAGGATGGAAGTATGAGGCCCAAATCGATCTCCAAGGATAGCTTGCTAATATATGGACCAATTATATTTCCTTTATTAGAAGGTTGCATGTAAAAATCAAAGATAGGGAGGACTCCTTGTGTTGGGTACACTCCTCTTTAGCAATATATACCCCAAAGTTTGTGTATAGTCATTGAATTACATATATACTAAGGGTAATTCTAGAGTGGTGGTGGAATCTAGAATGAAAGCTTGCATGTTCGACTAAAAATAAATTATTTTTATGGTGCTTAATTAAAATAAAAAGTTCTAACTTGGGAAAACTTGCAAAAAAGGAACAAAGAAGGCCCAAATTGGTGCATATTATGCAAAGTTGTAGATAATTATATCTCACGCATGTTTTCATTTTTACCTCTCTTATAATATTTGGTCCAAATCTAAACAACTATTGAGATGTAATATGGATTAGAGAGGCAACGGTCTCATTGAGGCATGGAAGACTTGGTGGGATTCGTCAACTGATGTGATACTCATAAACATTCCTCCCGTAATTTTTTGTAGTGTATGAATTTTTAGTAGTAAATTGATTTTTAGTAATCTTCATCTACTTATGATCTCATTTCAGTTGAAAAAGGGGAGATTTTTTATCTCCTTCCTACAAAGGAATCTACTCTTGTGCCTCACATCATCTTTGAAGAAGACATCAATAATCAAATTCCCTGGTCATATTTTATGGAGCTCCAAACGAGGATAGAATTTGTGGGGTAGAATTAATCTTGTCATCAACCAACAAAATTTCCTAAGTCAAAAAATGGCTTAGGTAGGGGATCCAACAATCACACAAAACATCTATATTCAAAGATTATTTTGTGCTAGGCTATGATTGTCACCTACTTCAAGTGTTCAGGGATTCTTTAAATGTTATAAATTAGTTTAATGAATCTCAAATATGTCATAGCCACACACAAATTCCTATTCTAGAAGGAATTATCTTTATTAAATGATCTTCTAGTCATATTATATGTTGTCACATCTACAAAGAAATGAGCTTTGAATCATATATTTATCCAAGGAATGATCTATATAGGCTATGGGTGATTGATAGGTCACTAAACATTTAGATGGGGTAGTTCATGATTTCCAACACCATTCCCTCATCAATGTATGATGGTTTTTTCTTTGAGTACTCTTCTATATAAGTCCTTAGTTATATGGTTTCTTTTTTAACAAATTTTCAATATGTATCAGAGTTACAGTTTTAATATTCGGATACACCTTGCATATGTGGACATCTATCTCTGACAAATTATACTTTTTTTCACCATCATGGCATAGAAAAATTCTTATGATCTTAGGATTTGTCAATAGAACAGTTCTGTTGTAGGATACATGGTTCGTTTTTATTGCAACCATGTTAATTTTTGTGTTTTTGTAAGCTTTTTTCCCAAGATAGTTTTATGAATGCACTATGTGTATGTATTGATGTAACATTTTCTTTTTAGTAGAAAGTTACGATCCCAAAGAAAAAGAAAAAAAATTATCATTATTATTATTAATGAAATATTAATTTAATTTTACTTTTACTGTTCAGGTAGACATTAAGATAAGTTAACATTAAATTAGTATGTAAAAAAATATTTATAAAATAAACCCACTTCACATTAATTTAAAATGTAAATATGACATTAACTAATGAGTTAAACCATTGAAAATTATAAAATTCTATCACATGAAAAGAAAAGCGAAAAGAAATAAATATAGGCATAGTCTAGCTTATAGATGAAATAGTCTTTTTCGCCGGAATTCACCAAAATGCCACAATACAATTTCAAGAATTTTTGTTATTTAAAATACAATTTTGAATGCATAAATGAATTTAGCACCCATAAAAACCTCTGAGGCACTCGAATGATGTAAATTACACAATTCAAACTCATTTCTTTTAAAATATTTGTTAGATTTTGAATAAAGTTAACGACAAAAATTGTCCTCAAAAAAGCCATTTCCTACATACGTTAGACTATGCCTATATATGTTATTAGAAAAAAAATAATATATGCAAGAATTTACCAAGTATTGATACTTATAAACTTAAAAACAACAAGAACAACAACAAAATAGATGAACCTTAGTTGCACGTTCAAAACATCGATCTTCAAGTTACCATGGAAGGGATATATCTGGAAAATTCATTACAACAAGTTACCAAATCCAAAATATGAAACAAAATATAATTATTATAAGTTAAAAATGGAAAAGTAATAAATAGAAAATATTCATTGAATGTTTTTAAATGTGTAAGTTAACTTCCTATACTAAAAATAAAATCACTAATTTTTTTTTTTTTAATTGTTTAATTTTTCTAGTTATTATTTCTACTAATAATATAAGTTTTATTATTGTATAAGTATCATATAGACTAACTAATAAACAAAATGACTATTTTCCAATAACTTTTGTTTAATTAATTTTGTTTAAAATATGATACAAATTTCTAAAGATTATAATTTTATGATGTTTAATTAAGGTTTTGAATCCATTGATAGATTCAAAAGTGTATTCTAAACAATGAAAAAATTTTGCTGGAAATTATATTGTCATATTCTCACCAAAATAGCCATTTCATTAATTAGTTACACTATAACTATATATATTTTAACTATTATAAATTTATTATTATATTATTTTTTAAAATTATTTAATGGTTATATTTATTATTAGTTCATTACTAAGTAATGGTATCATTATTTAATTCAATATTTATACTCTTTAAATACATTGCATAACAATAAGGATAAAATAAAATTATGTTATGTAATTGTTATTTGTTTTGTAGCTTTTATCTTGAACATGAAATAATGTTTTGGTCAAATCATCATCTTTTGTTGTTTAAGATGTGCTTCTCACTACATATATGGATTCGAATCCCTCAAAAACCCTCGGGGACCTTGGATTATATAGAGTTACAACTCAAGCATGTCATTCCAATAAATCCTTTGTCAAATTCTAGATAAATTCCATTAGAAAATATGCCTATAACAACTCCAAAATATATTAGGAAGACTACCATAAATTAAAAAAAAATCGATAACGCATGGGTTTCCTTCTAGAAAGTTATAACTTCAAAGAAAGATATAGTAGATCATGTATATCTCTATGGACTTCAATAGTCAAGTTGTTGCATTAAAGCAGGTTCCTTGTTCCACAAACAATGGGTTATCTTAAACCAATTAAGTGCCTTTCTTGGCCATGACCTTAAAATTATATTATTATTATTTATTATATTATATATATTAATTTTTTCCTCATGGGCAATCAATTACTCGACATAATAGGATGTTATCCCCTTCCCCTTATTTCAAATCCCATGGGGGTAATCTTTGGCTTAATGTGATATGAATCAAGGAGTAGCTCCCCCCACTCTTGAGGAGTCTCGGATCTTGTTAAGTCATAAATTTCTTGTATACTTGAATTAAAAAGTTTTAGATATACTCCAACTATTATAGTTGCAACTACTAGGTTTAATATTAGGTCTTGCCTAAATTAATTCAATGAATTACCATTTCAACATAGCTAAAAAGAACACTTTTTATTTATTTATTTTCATTTACTAAAATAATATAAATATTATTATTATTATATTATTTATTTTCAATTACTTAGGGCTATAATTGTGTTAGCCTCTTACTCACATAAACAAGCATTAAGTCCTAATATACTAACTTTATTTATTTTAAATATTAGGATATAATTTTATCCTGGGTATATGATGAAAAGAAATCTTGGGGTAAGCCCAAAATCCCTTTTTAGATATAAACCTCGATCCTGGGCCTGTTGGTTATGGCCCATTAAGTCCCATCGAAAGCGTTTAAATAACTTTAACCCTTTCAATTTTTAAACCATGGATCTCTTTAAATATCGACCATCCATATACAAATACATGGGAAACTATATAAAATTCGGCTCTAACTCATATATACAGATCTCAATTATAATACGACCGTTTCTATAAATATCGGCGATCACACTCCATAAAACTCCGATTCAAACCAAAACTCCATTGCTCCAATCCAATCCACTTGCAACAACTCCGATGCGAACAATCGGTGATCGCCGATCACAATTTCAATGTGCTTCCACCTTTGGACTGGCCCTCCGATCTGTATACTCTTTTTAAAAACATTCAAACCTGTAAACAAACAGTTCGACCTCTATATATATTTAATCAGGTAAGGTGCATAATTCAATTCTCAATTACAAATCTAACAAATGCATCAATCCTCACGAACAACTGAACGATGATTTAGGTCGCCATCGATCTTTTAAGTAATCGATGTCGATCAACAAACTCACAATAGGGATTTAACTTATTTATAAAATACACACAGGCGTACACAACACTTGAACACGCTTTTATATATTATACAGAACAGTTACGTACTAAGGCCTTTCAGCCTTAGAAATGAGCTCTCGCTCGACTACATTTTACTCACTCAGTTTTTTCCTCACAAACAGATATATATCACACCCTCTCCCATTAAATTTATATAAGCCGCATTATATAGGAAGGATCGATCAGATCCTCTCCTTATTTTTCTCCAACGAAAGCTCTCCAAAATGTGTGCATGGCTGTTAACAATAGTAAGTCTCTCGAGACATATCCGCTTTACATCCACTTTAAATATGTTTTAAAGCAAATTTTCCTATTTTTCTCCTTCAAACTTTCTCGAAATCCAAAAGATGGGAAATGATGGTAACTTCGCATTTTCATCTTCAGTTTTCCGATCACCCTCTGTGGATTTTCTGTTCCAAGGAACTGAATACACTAGAAGTCTCTCCTCATTGCGATCAGACAAAGATTCCGAATCCAGACAACCAGTTTCTGAAGTTTCTGCAAATTCTCCGACCTCTTTTCTCGGTATCATCCGTCATCGATTTACCATCACTGTCCTTTGAATTCTTACTTTGTTTTTCATCAACAATGTCATCACTTATCCTCTCAACTGGCTTAGGATAAGCTACATGATTCGGGCAACCGCAACAATGTCGTTCAAAGGGATAAGGCCCAAAGCGATCGTAACCAGTCGCGGGTACGAATCTCATTGGGTAATCATCTCGGTATCGGAATTATTCATTGGGATTGAAAGGTCGAATGTACATAAAAGAAGAAGGCAGAGGAGCATAGGTGTAAGACCTAAACTCTCTACCATCTACTTCATAATTCCTGAACTTAGGCTTGTAAAATTCGTAGTCGGAAGGACAATGCCAGTAAGGACCGCCCCCATACTGAAAGCCACAATCGTGCAGATGACGATAATAATTCCCCGACGATTCTCTATAACGATAATAAGGCTGTGTCCACGCCCTCCTCGCTCAACTTTAGATTCTTTTTTCTTTTATTTTTTTGATTAAAGAAGGGGTCAAATGCTCCTGCATCAGATTCCCGAGGTACAAAAATTTATGACCTCGTGGTCATATGCTTCTCTTTGTCCTTAAAAATTCTTCCCACTGCATCTCTTCAGTGGAACTGCCTTCATGATCTTCTGTGAGCTGCAACCAACCTCTGCAGTAACAGTCTCCTCTGTTACATGATACCTCACCAAGCCCTCTGCACTCAGTCTTTTGGCATCCTTCTGGTTCTCTCCTCTGGAACCAATTGAGCACACCTTGCTCTAGGTTGTTGCAAATCTTCTCACCTTCCACTACCGCCATCTGCACAACGGTAAGACCATAAACTCTCCAACTTTAACATAGATGTACCTCCTTCCCCTTATGCTTGCATTCTTCTTCCTTCTGGCAGGAATCCTTTCCCTGCTCTGATACCACTTGATGAAAATAAATCTTGGGGTAAGCCCAAAATCCCTATTCAGATATAAATCTCGATTGTGGGCCTCTTGGTTATGGCCCATTAAGTCCCATTGGAAGAGTTTAAATAACTTTAACCCTTTTAATTTTTAAACCGTGGATCTCTTTAAATATCGACCATCCATATACAAATACATGGGAAACTATATAAAATTCGACTCTAACTCACATATATATATCTCAATTATAATACGAACGTTTCTATAAATATTGGCGATCACACTCCATACAACTCCGATTCAAACCAAAACTCCATTGCTCCAATCCAATCCACTTGCAACAACTCCGATGCGAACAATCGGTGATCGACGATCGCAATTTCAATGTGCTTCCACCTTTGGACTAGTCCTCTAATCTGTATACTCTTTTTAAAAACATTCAAACCTGTAAACAAATAGTTCAACCTCTATATATATTCAATCAGGTAAGGCGCATAATTCAATTCTCAATTACAAATCTAACAAACGCATCAATCCTCACGAACAGCTGAACGATGATTTAGGTCGTCATCGATCTTTTAAGTAATCGATGTCGATCAACAAACTCACAATAGGGATTTAACTTATTTATAAAATACACACAAGCGTACACAACACTTGAACACGCTTTTATATATTATACAGAACAGTTACGTACTAAGGCCTTTCAGCCTTAGAAACGAGCTCTCGCTCGACTACATTTTACTCACTCAATTTTTTCCTCACAAACAGATATATATCACACCCTCTCCCATTACATTTATATAAGACGCACTATATAGGAAGGATCGATCAGATCCTCTCCTTATTTTTCTCCAAAGAAAGCTGTCCAAAATGTGTGCATGGCTGTTAACAATAGTAAGTCTATCGAGACATATGCTTTAAATCCACTTTAAATCTGTTCTAAAGCAGATTTTCCTATTTTTCTCCTTCAAACTTTCTCGGAATCCAAAAGATGGGAAATGATGGTAACTTCGGATTTTCATCTTTAGTTTTCCGATCACCCTCTGTGGATTTTCTGTTCCAAGGAACCAAATACACCGGAAGTCTCTCCTCATTGCGATCAGACAAAGATTTTGGAATCCAGACAACCGGTTCCGGAAGTTTCTGCAAATTCTTCGACCTCTTTTCTCGGTATCATCCGTCATCGATTTACCATCACCGTCCTTTGAATTCTTACTTTGTTTTTCATCAACAACGTCATCACTTATCCTCTCAACTGGCTTAGGATAAGCTACGTGATTCGGGCACCCGTGGCAATACCGTTCAAAGGGATAAGGCCCAAAGCGATCATAACGAGTCGCGGGTACGAATCTCACTGGGTAATCATGTGGGTGCCAGAATTGTTCTTTGGGATTGAAAGGTCGACTATACATAAAAGAAGAAGGCGGAGGAGCATAGGTGTAAGAACTAAAATCTCTACCATCTCCTTCATAATTCTTGAACTTAGGCCTGTAAAATTCGTAGTTGGAAGGACAATGCCAGTAAGGACCGCCCCCATGCTGAAAGCCACAATCGTGCAAATGACCATAATAATTCCCCGGCGATTCTCTATAACGATAATAAGGCTCTGTCCACGGACTCCTCGCTCCACTTTAGATTCCTTTTTCTTTTTTTTTTATTATTAAAGAAGGGGTTAGATGCTCTGCATTAGTATATTTCTTAAATATCTAGATCTTATTTTCTGTCATTCTTGTTTATCTCTTTTGTGAGTTCTCATGGTGTGAGGTGGTTTTATTTTCTTATTTTCGAATCTCTATGAATTTTATTAGGAAATATAAATGGTATTTTTCTTGTGATTTGGGCAATGGGAAATGGAAGGAACTTTGTTCAAAAAGAACTATTGCATAGTTTAAGTAGGAAAGAGTTTGGATTCGGTAATTGTCTATAACTTATATTGGGATTGACATATAAGCATGAAGAATAGAAGAACGACCTTCATAGAATTCTTCCCATGTTCTCATATCCAACATTATCATCATGCTTATCATATTCCATTCACATCCCATAAACTTTTTCCCATGTTCTCATTTACAACATCATCGTTATGCTTATCATATTCCATATTCCATTCACATCGACATTTAATTTATGGGAAGAATTCATAAGCATAATGAAGGAAACCCAATAAATTCAATTCAACTAAAAATTACGAGTTATGATACATGCAGAATGGTGATTCGCCACAAATGGTTGATGTCATACGGCCAATGCCTTGAGACTCCAAAATCACAAGAGTTTTTTTTGAAATTTTAGAGATCAATTTCTTTTGGAAGGAGTGAAGAGAAAATATGCAAGGGAGAAAAACATAAAAAAAATAGCGAGTTATTTTCTAAATTTTCTTTAAAATATAGGAAATGTCAAACTATGTTTCATGTAATGTGAAGGCTCTTTAAGCATGTGAACGTGAAATCTCTTTAACGAGAAATAATTTAGAGTGGCATTAAAATATTATATTTTTAAAAAGTAGAAAGTACTTTTATAAGGTTTGTAAAGGGTAGTTTAAGGGGAATGTTGATTCAAAGTAAAGATTCATTAAAAAGTAATAAAGTTAAAAGTATTGGTATAGATTTTGGTTGAAGTTTGAAGTATTGATAAAATAGGTTGATTTAATCATAAAGTGTTAGTTATGTTTGTAGAATTTATTTGGAAATATTTATAAAATTTCAAGGTCAAATTATTGATATAAAAAGTTGAAATTAAGAGGTTGGCTCCACTTCAAATTCAATTCAAAGAAAGAGGTTCAAATTCAAAGTTCAGATTATGGTGTCCAAGTTTAAAATCAAAAGAGAATGATCAATGTTACTTGACACCTTTATCATTGTTATATTGTGTGCATTTTAAGTGGAACTTGGCACCCATTTGAATTATTATAAGATGACTTGTATTGGGTATGGTTTCAGTTAAAGCTAACACATTCAATTTAAGTTGATTGAAATTGTTTTCTGGATATGGCCAAATTTGAAGGAGTATTAGAGTTGTTGAATTTAAGCTTTTGATATCTATATCAAGTTTAATGAGAAATATTTCAGCGAAAATCACATTGAAATCTTTTTGTCGAGTTATTAGAGTTATTTAATACTATGATACTATTTACTATTGAGGACACAATGAAAATCAACAAATCCACTCTTGTTGATATTAAAATGTATCTTCATTATGCACAAGAAATGATTGATTTTCTTCACCTTGAGTCACAACTACAACAAGACGAGTTGCAGTAGAAGAATCATGATTCTGAATTGGTTCTAGTTCATAACAACCTACTTTTTGAAAATAGTAAGAGCATGATGATTCCAAGCCATTCAATGATAAAATTTCAAGTGTTGAAAAATGATGAAGTTGTATACGATGAATATCTAATTTATCTTTCTAAGCCAATCATCGAGTCATGGGAAGAAATCTAGTGCAAAAAAAAATGGCATGTGTTAGTATATAACAAATATGACAACAAGTTTCATATTCCAAGTTATTGAAAACCAAATAAGCTCATTAATCGAGTATCTCTTGATCAAGCAACTCCAGAAATCAATGAGATAATTGAAGAAAAGCCAAAATGCTAGCATTGTCAAAGAATTTGTCACATGGAAAATCATTGTTTTGATCTCCATCCTTGTCACCATAGTGGAAAGAAGAATCAGTCATCAAAGAGCTATTTGAAAATATAAAAATCAGCATGATTGAATATTGGCTATGAATGGACTGTCGTTAACAACTAAGTGACTACATTAGTTTTATTGAAGAGTTGAATCTCAGCTAAATAAATGGTGCAACCAAAAGTAGATGACACTCTCATGAGCCTAAAAAGGGGACTACAATGGTCAAAATATCCTACATCTTAAGGGGAGAATTTAAAAAAAATCAAATGCAAATGGCTAATGGTCTCTCCTTTTAGCGAAAAAGAGGGGGAAGATGACATTGAAATTGTATTAATGATGATAGTTGTCAAATTGAAAGTTTTGACAATAACACAATGAAATTGATAGATGGGCATAAAATTTTCATGTGGGCATAAGAAAACTTTGAAGGAACTATGGCCAATATCTTACAATTGAATCATACATTAGATAAAATATTGGGATGTCGTTTGAGAGAAAAATGTGGGCATTTTTGTTCGCTTGGAGGGTCATTTGACCTAAAAAAGAATAGATGGATCCTTTTGCATTATGGTTTGGCATTAGATTGATTTTTCAATAATTTTAACAAATGTATTAGAATTTCAAATGATTCAATTCTCTTGGTTCCCTCTCTTCATATTGGAGTTTTTCACATCCAATATTGGCAGTTTTTTAGGTAGTTCTTCATTGCAGCACAACACATGAGTTTTAACATGAATACTTTGGGATAATACTAAGGTTACGTTGCATTTCTGGTATTATTGCTTAGACTTATGATTGGGGGATGGGGGGCGATGTTATCCCCTTATTCACATAAAACATCGTTAATTCCTAATGCACCAACTTTTTTCTTTTACATCTTTGGATCTACTTTTTATACTAGGTGTGTTTCTAGAGTTTCTAGATATTATTTTCTCTCATCCTTGTTTATCTCTTTTGTGAGGTTTCAAGGTGAGAACATATGAGGTGGTTTCATCATTGAGAATATATGAGGTGGTTTCAACATTGTATTATATATATTTGTATAATTGAACAAAGTAATGTGAGTGATTAAGGTTTGAGGCATTTTCTGCCAAGTATATTTATTATTAGTTTGTTTTCATATCTTTCTTCAAATTTACATTATTGGTCAATTATTAAGTGGGCTTATTCCACCATATTATATTTTGTTTCGTCCTTCATAATTCACCTTCACTAATTATATTATATGACATAAAGAATTAAAAAATAAAAAATAAAAAAAATTCACAATGATAACATGGAAATGATTACAATTTCAACCATCATAATTGTGGGTTGATTTAAGCCTCTTATTTAAGTATATAAAACTAGGAGACATAGCGTTGGGGAAAAGTAGATATGAGGAAAAACCTTTTGATTCTTATTACTTGGTCCTAGTCTTTGTTATTAGGATTGACCCCAAATTATGATGGAATACTTTGTCACTTACATTATTACTTTCTTTTGTGATTATTCCAATCATGATTTAACTCTTCTTCTTGGTATATTTCATTGTTTGGTAAGTCTAATATCCCATACGATAGATAATATTTCTCAATTTTTCCAAAATGAGGAGGTGTAGGAAAATTTGGGCTAAATCATCATTACAAAAAATTATGAATGGAAAGGTGTTTTTAGTTAATGATGGCTTTGGAACTCGTTAACCTATACAACATGGCCTTTTGGGATGTCAATTGATGGCCCTTAGTATTATAACAAGAATTTTGAAACTCCTAAATGTCTCAACTTTAATTATCAAGCTAATGTCCATACAAACTTATGATGGTTTGATCCAGACTTAAACATGAATGCGAAAAATTATAGAGATAACCATAAACACAGATATGCAGCGGAAATAATACTTCATTTCATTAATGTAAAATATTGAAATATGCTTAGAAATAGTAATGGAAATAAACCAGCAGGGCGATGGTAGCTTATCTCTGAGAAGAGATGTGGTGGCTACATGCCTCTAAACTGTGTTACAATGAGGCTCGAAGGCCTATTTATTGTTGAGAAACAATGGAAAACCCTTAACATTCCAAAACCTAACCCTAGAAGATGAAACGCCAAACTGTGGGCCCCGTTTGGGTAAATTGGTACATCAACTTCTCGGGGTCATAACTTTGGCATACAATCTCCGTTTAACACGTACAATAGCTCGTTAGAAATATCTATCCGAGAACTACCACTTTGGGAAGGGAAAAATTGGTTGATGGACCCATGCTACCCCCAAATTTCCCAAAAGACGTCATTTAGGGCCTCAAAATGGCTCCATAAGTTCAGGACTCGAAAAACTGCTAACAATAGTAAGTTGTGCTACCATTAAGGAAACTGAAAATGCTGAGAGAAACAATGGTGGGGGTCCAAGTGGACTTGGCAGGTGGCCACCAAGATCCACCTAGATCATTCCTCCCCCCTTAGTAAGAAATGACCCCCATTGCATTGAGTTCCTCCATGAGATGAGGAAACTTTTGTTGAACTTTGTCCGTGGTGAGCCACTTGCCATGGTGAAGGAGTTGGCCTACTTTGACAACTCGATACAGTTGGATATTCTATTGGCGAGTGTTCTTGATATGTGTGTCCATGATTCGATCAGTTGCAACTTGTTCCATGCAATCTGGATTTAATTCTGTGGGTGTGAGTTGTTCTGCAATGTTGGATGTGTCTAGCAATGATGGAAAGTATGGTCGAAGGTGGTCCACATCGAACATTGGGTGCAGCCCAAGGAATGCGGGAATATTGAGCTCAAATGCATTGTCTCCCATAGCCTTAGTAATGGTGTAAGGACCATATCAGAGTGGTCTTAGTTTCTGATAGGCTCTAGTAAGGTGTTCCTTTTGCAAATGCAACCAGACTTTGTCCCCCACCTGAAACTTGTGTGACACCCGATGTTGATCATGTCGATGCTTGTACTTGGCATTTGATTTCTCTAGAATGTCATGGACCTGCTGGCGAATATGTTGGATGTGCTCAATGAAGTTGGTTGCCTTGTCTGTTTCGGACTGGACATGAGCCGAATCTATGTGAGTAGCTGCAAGGGGCATGGCCACATCAATGGGGCATAGTGGCTGGAATCCCAAGCCCACATGAAAATGGTTGTGGCCAGTCGAGCTGTGAAGAGCTCGGTTGTAGCTCTGATGAACATAGGGGAGGCTCTCGTCCAATGTGCGTGGATGCTTTGAGTTCTACATGCGCAGAATGTGCACAATCATCCTATTGACAACCTTTGTTTGGCCATCAGTTTGAGGATGGAAGGTTATGGACTTAGTGAGTTTGGCATCCAGAATTGACCAGAGGCTGGACCAAAATGTACTAAGGAACCGACTGTCCCGATCTGAGATGATAGATTGTGGGATGCCAAAGTGTACCCACACTCGTTCAAAGAAGAGTTTAGCAGTGGCTTCTACTGTGATATTCTTCTTGCAGGTTGCCATAATGGCCATCTTCGAGAGCTTGTCAACGACCACAAAAACACAGTCATTTCCATGCTTAGTGGGAGGAAGGCCTGACATGTAATCCATGGAGATGGATTCCCAAGGTCGACTAGGGGTAGGCAGCCGGGCATAGAGGCCTTGCTTCTTAATGGTCAGTTTGGCAATGGCACAGGCAGTACATGATCTGATGTACTTCCCAACATCCTTTCAAAGATTTGGCCAATAGAAATACTTTTGCAGTACTGCAATCATTTTCTCGACCCCGAAATGCCCAGCAGCCCGACTGTAGTGTGCTTCCCAAATCATCTTGGCACACTCTCTTGCAGGAACACAAAGGTGACCTAGGTGGCATAATAGGGCATCCTAGAGGTGAAAATATAGAACATGCTGACCCTCCAAAAGTGTCTAGTATGTGTGGCCGAATTCTGGGTTTCTTTTGTAGAGAAGTGGCCAATCAGAAGTCTCATGCCCACAAGAGTTGAGCACGGTGGTTAACGCCATGATCGGTGGTTAACTGAGGCGATCTTCAACGCTATTGGTGTTGCCCTTCTTATACTTGGTATTCAAGTGGAACTATTGTAGGTATGTAGACCACTTTTGATGGCGATCATTCTGAAATTTCCCTTGGGTCTGTATGAACTACAGAGATCTATGGTCTGTGTGGATGACCGTTTCCTTCCCCAAAATGTAATGCTTCCATTGTCGGCAGGCCTGCACAATGGAATACATCTCTTTATGATAAGTGGGATACTTTCGGACTATGTCTGAAAGTGTTTCACTATGATATCCCATTGGATGCCCATGTTGAGTAAGGACTGCCCCAATAGCATAGTCAGAGGCATCTGTCTCGACCACAAATGGTTGTTGCAAATCTAGTAATGCGAGCACTAGTGTCGTGCAGAGCCGATATTTCAACTTTATGAATGCCTTCTATTGAGATTCAGACCAAAATAATTTTACTTTCACTCCTCCCTTGGTGACTTGACTCAAGGGCCAAGTGATATGAGAAAACCCTAACACGAACCTGTGGTAGAAGTTGGCAAGACCTAGAAAGCTGCATAGCTTTGTTAGAGTGGTTGGAGATGGCCAATCCCGAATGACTTGGATCTTGGCTGGATCCACATGCACCCCCTGTTCATCATAATGTATCCTAGTACTGAAACCTTGGTCATGCAAAGTGCATTTCTCCAATTTGGCACATAAGCCTTGCGTTTTCTGGCAGTGTTTGGAGAACTTGTCGGATGTGGTGGAGGTGCTCTTCCCAACTCTCGCTGAAGATCAGAATGTCATCCAAGTATACCACTACAAATGAGTTGGTGAATGGCTACAAGATGTCATCCATTAGCCTCATGAAGGTTGCAGGAGCATTCGTCAATCCAAAAGTCATAACCAACCATTCAAACAGGCCCTCCTTGGCTTTGAAGGCAGTCTTCCACACATCAGAGGGTTCGATTGGTGCCTGGTGATATCCCGACTTCAGATTGATCTTGCTGAAATATTTTGTTATCACTCAAGAAAAATTTCTAAATTGTTCACATCAGTTCGAGTGTTAGCCAAAGGCACATAAATCCTTTTCAGCAGTTTCGCAGCGCAACATGCTTTAAAGTAATTTCGTAGCGCCTAATTCATGTTTTGCACTGGCTGCGCTACGAAATTGTGGATTTGTTCGAATCCATAGCCATTTTTTCACAGCTGTCATATCCATCAAATTGCATCAACAGTTTTCAGCTATCCGGTGAGGCAGAAGAAACAGGTTGAAGACTTAAAGATACAATTGAACCAGCAAAAATGATCTCCATAAAGAAATTTCAAAGTTTTGGTAGTTTTGCTTGGTATAATATTTTCAAACATTCCCATTCAGTTTTGGAAGGTATTGAAACAATACAAAGAATATTTTAATAGAAAAGTGCTCAAATAGAAAATTTTTGGATTGAAACTGTGATTTTTGAAATTACACAGCAGTTTCGCAGCACGCTGCGGAACCCCTGTAGCAGCCTGTTTTAGCAGAAAAAACTTTGTTTTCTGCGTTTACTAGTAAATTTCCATAAGGGATTCTGAGCAGCTGAAAACTTAATTTTGAAAACTGAAAGAGGTTTTTATTCCTAACATACCAAGATACAAAAACCTCTTTAAGTTTCTTCAAATTCATTCTGAGGTGGGAGGAATTTATGGTTGAACTTGCGCTACAAATCTGTTGTAGGTGCAGTTTTTCATCTCCTGTTTGACACGTGTTGTTCAAGGACAGTTTCTGGATAGCTGGAGAAATGTTTTAAAAAACCAGGAGAGGTGTTTGTTCAAGAAAACATGGGCTACAAAAACCTCCTTCAGTTTCATAAAATGTGTCATGGATGAAGAGATAAAGGCTCTGTCCCACGTGCTATTTTTAGGGATCCTAAACCCTAAAAATAGGGAAACATGTTCCCTAATTTCTAGGGTTTTTCTTCAGCAGTCAGATGACCACGTGGGAGGCTTAATCAAATTCGAATTCATGGAGTGTTAGGTGTCAAAGAATGCTTTAAATGTTTAGATATGGTTGTTGTAATCATAATAAGGAGTTACACTCCTAGTTGTATTAGGTCTCTAGGACTCCTAGTTAGGTGTCATTTGCATTTAATAGTTTGTTTTATTGTTAGAATAGGTGTCACTGATGGAAAATTCGAATTCTCTTGTTGATGGATGATGGAATCCTAATTGTAAATGATTTATATAGAGCAAGAGGTTGAATTAGCAAAGGGTTGGAGATTATTTGGCTCAACTGCTGCTTTATGCTATGAACTATAATCAGTAATGCAGAGTGGTTTTCTTGAACAGATCTGAGTTCTCATGGAGTTAATCCTTTCTTGATCTATATGTTATTTTGATAACTTGCAGTAGATCTTATTGTTAATACTCAGATTTCATATCTAATACTCTGACTTCCTTTAACAATAAGATGATTGTGTTTTATATTTGAACCACTAGCACTAGATTACATTGTTATTGTTCAGAATTCACAACCATGTGCTCTGATTTCTTTTAATGATGGAATGATTATGTTGAGAAATAGATCTCATTGCTATTACTCAGAATTCATAATCTTATGCTCTGACTTCCTTTAGTAATGACATGAATGTGTCTTTCCATAATCTTGTGAGTAAATCACCTTTGAACTATCAGCAGTAGATTTCATTACTATTACTCAGAATTCATAATCCTATGCTCTGACTTCCTTTAGTAATGGAATTATTGTGATGACCTATTTCCTTGAGTGAATTATAATTTTTTGAAAACCCCATTTGCCTCAGCTTTCATGTCAAGAAGCCTTGGCACTGAATTTATTGACTTGTTGACTCCATAGCCCAATGGTAGCAAGCCTTCATCTTTTCAACCTACAAACACACAAACCCAAGATAGAGTTAGCCATC
>APFE031489338.1:0-27357 GCA_000404065.3 Pinus taeda
TTTTTGGTCATGCCTTTTGGCTTACCAATGCACCTTCAACATTTCAAGGTTTGATGAATTCAATTTTCAAACCATTCCTTAGAAAATTTGTGTTAGTATTTTTTGATGATATACTAATCTACAACAAGTCTTGGAAGGATCATGTTGAACATGTTGACAGGGTGCTACAACTATTGAGGAGAAACAATTATATGCAAAAAGATCCAAATGTTTCTTTGGAGTACAAGAGGTGGAATATTTGGGTCATATTGTATCTGAACGAGTTAAGGTAGACCTAAGCAAAATTAAGCCATTAAGGAATGGAAAATCCCCACATCCATAAAGCATCTGCGAGGATTTCTCGGGTTGACAGGGTATTATCGCAAGTTTGTTAAGAATTATGGAAGAATAGTAGCCCCTCTAACAACATTATTGAAGAAAGATGCATTTTCATGGACTCCGGAAGCAACAAAGGCCTTTGAACATCTTAAAGAGGCAATGTACCAAGCACCGGTCTTAGCTACACCGGACTTCACAAAAAACCTTTATTGTGGAATGTGATGCTTCAGGAAATGGAATTGGTGTTGTTCTAATGCAAGATGAAAGACCCATTGCTTTTGAAAGTCGTCCAATCAAGGGAAAGTTTTTAAGTAAAGCTATTTATGAGAAGGAAATGTTGGCAATACTCCATGCACTTAAGAAATGGCAACCCTATTTAATGGGAAGACACTTCAAGGTAAAAACGGATCATGATAGCCTTAAATACTTTTTAGAACAAAGATTATCCTCTGAAGAGCAACAAAAGTGGGTCACAAAGATGTTGGGTTATGACTTTGAAATCATCTACAAAAAAGGGAAGCAAAATCTGGTGGCAGATGCACTCTCAAGAAAGGATGAGGATGTGGAAGCATTGTTGTGTGCCATTTCTATTATCCAACCAGATTGGATAAATGAAGCAAGGGAGGAATGGAAGAATGACGAAGAACTATGGGCACTTATTCAAAAGCTACAACAAGATTCCAGTACGTCTGATACATTTAGCTGGAAAAATGATTTGTTATGGTACAAAGATCGCTTATACCTATGTAAGAATTCCCAACTAAAACAAAAGATTCTTATGGAATTGCACACTTCTCCCTTAGGAGGGCACTAAGGATTTTTAAAAACTTACCAAAGGGTTAAGAAAGAATTTTTTTGGGATGGCCTTAAATCAGATATTCAAAAGTTTGTGGTTGAATGTTTGGTTTGCCAACAAAATAAAGTTGAAACAATTAAGACACCAGGTCTATTACAACCTTTATCCATTCCAAGCCAACGTTGCGAGAAGGTTTCAATAGATTTTATCACAGGTTTACCCAAGTCTGAGGGAAAGAGTGTCATCATGGTGGTAGTTGATAGACTTACAAAGTATGCACACTTTTGTGCATTATCACATCCATTTAAACAGTACAGTTTCTACTGCATTTATGGAAACAATTCAAAAGCTACATGGAAACCCAAAGATTATTGTAAGTGACAGAGATCCCATATTCACTGGAAATTTTTGGACAAATTATTTTCTTGTCTTGGTACTCAGTTAGCTCATAGCTCATCTTATCATCCTCAATCTGATGGGCAATAGTAAACAAATGTTTGGAAGGTATCTTCGTTGCTTTGTAACTGATAAACAGACACAATGGGTCAAATCGTTGCCTCTGGCTGAATGGTGGTATAACACTTCCTTCCATACAGCAACAAAAATGACCCCATTTATGGCACTTTATGGGTATCAACCACCATCCATCACATCATATTTAAGAGAAAATTCTAAGGTTCAGGCAGTGGAACATCACATCGAACATCAACAACAAGTCCTCAAACTCTTAAAGGATAACCTCGTGTTGGCACAAAATAGAATGAAACAACAGGCAGATCAACATCGCAGTGGAAGAAGTTTTGATGCAGGTGATTGGGTATTCCTACAGCTACAACCATATAAGCAAATGTCCCTCAAGAAAGTTAAGAAGGACAATAAATTACCACCAAAGTATTACGGTCCGTATAAGGTGTTGCAAAAGATTGGTACTATGGCATACAAATTGGAGCTTCCTGCAGCTTCTTGATTGCACCAAGTTTTCCATGTTTCATGTTTAAAGAAGGTTATAGGCGACAAGCTCCCAGTTCAAACAATATTGCCAGAACTTGACGAGGAAGGAAAAATTATATTGGAACCAGAAGCAGTCACAGAAACAAGAACTCGGCAGCTACGAAATCGATCAATTTCAGAGTATCTTATCAAGTGGAAGAACTTATCCGCTGAAGATTCCACATGGGAGGATGAGAATTTTATGCAGAAGTATCCAGAACTGCTCAAGCATTGAGGACAACATTTTTTTGAAGGCGAGGGGCATGTTGGGTCCCTATAATACTAGTGATTACCCCATTACTATTGTAGTTATACCCCTTATTAATATTGTTGTGCCCCTATTGCCTCCATATTGTGCCCCATAGAATCCCTTTATTGTTATTTTTGTGGATTTATATTATTATTGTTAGGTCGGCTGCTTTATATTGTGACTCCTTGGACTCCTATATATAAAAAGGAGGTTTTTTCATTTGAATCATCCAAGAATTGTTCATTTATGTAATGTAAAGGAGGTTGCCCCCTCGAAGAGGCTGAATTCTAAGGCATTGATCTATCTTTTCTATCTTTCTTGAGCTGGTTTCATAACAGTTTCTTCCATTAAATTTCATGTTTTAGATTCCCTATCAAACACGTTTATGAAAAAATAGATCATATAATCCATCATCTAGACAAGATCTTCAATGTGTTGACTATTAATAAAAAAACAAAATAAACTTGTTCAAAGTTGTACTTACTAGGTCTAGATGCCAGAAAGCTCATAAATAAATTGCCTTGTACATTTTATCAATGTCATGATCTTATTAGATTTACAATAACCAACATTCTTGTATCAATGAGTATGTTAGTTAACATAATTTGGAAACTTAAAATTTTGACTAATGAACTTCTCAAAATCAACATCCTTGTTGCCTATTACTTTGACAAGAATCAATCCATCAATGTTATGATCTTATTAGATTTACTCTAATAAAATAAAATGAAAAACAAAAGACTGCAAAACCAACATTCTTATATCAATGAGCATGGTAGTTAACATAATTTGGAAACTTAAAATTTTGACTGAACATTTCAAAACCAACATCTTTGTTTCCTATTACAAATTTTGACTAATGAACTTTTCAAAACCAACATCCTTGTTTCCTATTACTTTTACATGCATCAATTCATCTTATGCACATGATATTACATGTGGAAATTTTGAAGATTGAAAGTTTGACTAACAAACATTTCAGAACCAACATCCTAATTACTTAGAGATATAATGAATAAGCGAATGAATAAGAAAAAATAAAATATAAGTAGGAGAATAAAATTAGTAGAAATAAATGAATAAAAACCTAAGAACTAAGATATAAAAAAAAAGAGAATGAAGATATAGGTTGCTACAGATCGAGTTGTAATACGTTACAGTAACAACCAAATATGAAATGAAAAGTACTTGACCTAGTGAAACAAAAAAAGAAGGACGATATAATTTGCTACAGATGGGGTCTAAGAAAACATATAGTATGCCTATTCTTGGTTGATCTAGCGAGGCTCATCATAAGCGCCTTATACCATATTAAAAAAAAATATTTAATTCTAGTCAAACTCTTCACACACAAGGATGAAATTTAAAAATGTAGGAATCAATGTTGGAAATTTATAATGAGAACATACAAGATATCACGAATTCTCAAACCTACTCCCATGACGCTGAGAAGCAAGATGTGGTGGAACATGATGTAAACAAGATGTGTAATTTTTTTTCTCAAATTAAATTAGATTTTTACCACATGGCTCCCTGCACATGATGTAAACAAGATGTGTAATTCAACCAAAACCCAAAATAGACCATAAACAATATTTATAAGACATAATCCAAAAATTAATCTTTAAAACCAAAACCAAAAATAGCCAATAAACAATACTTTACATGATATAATCCAAAAAGAAGGATATGCTAATGCACAAAAGAAGCGAAATTAATAAATAATATGTAATAGCAAAAGATGGGGTTGTAATATGTTACAGTAACAACCAAATATGAAATGCAAATTACTTAACCTATTGAAACGAAAAGAGAAGGAAGATATAATTTCCTACAGATGGGATCTAAGAAAACATATATTATGACTATGCTTGGTTGGTCTGGGGAGGCTCATCATAAGGACCTTATAAAATATTAAAACAAAGATTTAATTCTTTTCAAACTCTTCGCACCCAAGGATGGAATTTTAAAATGTAGGAACCAATGCTAGAAATTTATAATGAGAACATACAAGATATCACCAATTCTTGAACCTACTCCCATGAAGCTGAGAAGCAAGATGTGGTGAAACATGATGTAAACAAGATGTGTAATTCTTTTTTTTTTCTCAAATTAAATTATATTCATGCCACATGGCTCCCCGCACATGATGTAAACAAGATGTGTAATTCAACCAAAACCCAAAATAGACCATAAATGATATCTATAAGACATAATCCAAACCAACATCCTAGTCACTTAGATATGTAATGAATAAGTGAATGAATAAGAAAAATAAAATATAAGTAGGAGAAGAAAATTAGCAGAAATAAATGAATAAGAACTTGGAAAATAGGTTTTAAAAAAGCGAATGAAGATATAAGTTGCTACAGATCGGGTTGTAATATGTTACAAGAACAACCAAATATGAAATGCAAATTACTTAACCTAGTGAAACAAAAAAAGAAGGAAGATATAATTTTATACAAATGGGGTTTGAGAAAAGATATACTATGCCTATGCTTGGACAGTCTGGCGAGGCTCATCATAAGATCCTTATACCATATTAAAACAAATACTTAATTCTAGTTAAAATCTTCACACCCAATGATGGAATTTTAAAATGTAGGATTCAATGTTGGAAGTCTTTAATGAGAACATACAAGATATCACCAATTCTCAAACCTACTCCCATGGTGTTGACAAGCAAGATGTGGTGAAACATGATGTAAACAAGATGTGTCATTTTTTTTTTCTCAAATTGAATTAGATTCATGCCACATGGCTCCTCGCACATGACGTAAACAAGATGTGTAATTCAACCAAAACCCAAAATAGACCATAAACAATATTTATAAGACATAATCCAAAAATTAAAATTTAAAACCAAAGCCAAAAATAGCCAATAAACAATACTTTGTAGGATATAATAAATAAAGAAGGATATCCTAATGCATAAAAGAAGTGAATTTAACAAAAATATTGTAATAGCAACAAATGGGGTTATAATATGTTATAGTAACAACCAAATACGAAATGAAAATTACTTAACCTAGTGAAACAAAAAAAGAAGGAAGATATAATTTAATACAGATGGGTTCTGAGAAAGCATATTCTATGCCAATGCTTGGTCGGTTTGGCGAGGCTCATCATAAGGGCCTTATACCATATTAAAACAAATATTTAATTCTAGTCAAACTCTTCGTAACCCAAGGATGGAATTTTAAAATGTAGGAATCAATGCTGGAAATTTATAATGAGAACATACAAGATATCGCCAATTCTTGAACCTACTCCCATTATGTTGAGAAGTAAGATGTCATGGAACATGATGTAAACAAGATGTGTAATTCTTATTTTTTTCTGAAATTAAATTAGATTCGTAGCACATGGATCCCCGCACATGATTCAAACAAGATGTGTAAATCAACAAAAACCAAAAATAGACCATAAACAATATTTATAAGACATAATCCAAAAATTAAAATTTAAAACCAAAACCAAAAATAGTCAATAAACAATACTTTATAGGATATAATCCAAAAAGAAGGATATGCTAATGCACAAAAGAAGTGAACTTAATAAAGAGTTTGTAATAGCAACGGATGGGGTTGCAATATGTTATAGTGACAACCAAATATGAAATGCAAATTACTTAACCTAGTGAAACAAAAAAAGAAAGAAGATATAATTTTCTATAGATGGGGTCTGAGAAAACATATACTATGCCTATGCTTGGTCGGTCTGGTGAGGCTCATTATAAGGGCCTTATACCATATGAAAGAAAATATTTAATTATAATCAAACTCTCCGCACCCAAGGATGGAATTTTAAAATAGAGGAATGAATGCTGGAAATTTATAATGAGAACATACAGGATATCACCAATTCACGAACATACTCCCATGATGTTGAGAGGAAAGATGTGGTGAAACATGATGTTAAAAAGATGTGTAATTCTTTTTTTTTCCTCAAATTAATTAGATTCGTGGCACATGGATCTCCGCACATGTTGTGAACAAGATGTTAATTCAACCAAAACCCAAAGTAGACCATAAACAATATCTATAAGACATAATCTAAACCAACATCCTAGTTACTTAGAGATATAATGAATAAGTGAATGAACAAGAAAAAATAAAATATAAGTAGGAGAAGAAAATTAGCAGAAATAAATGAATAAGAATGTGGAAACTAAGATATAAAAAAAAAGCGAATGAAGATATAAGTTGCTACATATGGGTTTGTAATATGTTATAGTAACAACCAAATATGAAATGAAAATTATTACCCTAGTGAAACAAAAGAAGAAGCAAGATATAATTTGCTACAGATGGGGTCTGAGAAAACATATGATATGCCTATGCTTGGTCAGTCTGGCAAGGCTCATCATAAGGGCCTTATACCATATTAAAACAAATATTTAATTCTAGTCAAAATCTTGGCTTGTTGGGGCCTGACCAAGGTTCAGAGGTGATTTGGCCAAACAAATCCCAATATTACTAGCCCTTTCGCCAACAGTCTGCAGAGCACAAACTATGGTCTCACCTGAATTAGTATGGGAGTGTGTTAAAAACAAGTTTTGGCACCCTGGAGATGTCTGATGGTTTCAAGGTGCCCACAATTGCACATGTCACTACGTGCACTTACCCATAACTCGTCGTCGATGATGTTGCCTTCGTGCAGTCCTACTCGGTGCCTAAACAATGTTATTACCGAAGTCCTTGCTAGTAACCCTATTTTAGTTGATTAGCTTAGCTTATTTCTATGCTTTCGGTTATACTTAATGATATTCATAGTTCATATAAGTGCACGTAGTAAATAAACAGTATAATTGCAAATGACATCAAACATATAATAACTCAGAATAGATACATAGAATAAAGATAAAACTTCTCTTTATTATTCTCTTCCTTCAGTTATAGACTCTATTCCACCCTGCGTACTCAACTACAAGGGTCTGCGCACTTAGCTACAGACTCTAATAGGCCTCTGCGCACTTAGCTACAGGGCCTCTACCTACTACTACGACCCAAGATACACTTAGACACTTTCTTGCTTTCACTTTCTCCCTTTTCAACTTAGAGCCTCCCTTTGTTTATACAACCCCATGGTCCGTAGACCATGGGTAGGCAAACATTACATTCAAACTTAGGGTGGACAACCATATGACTCTAACATACATTTGGCACCAACAATTATTAGAGCTTTACAATAATATCATTCAAAACATGGGCTTTGAGCCCTAGAACATGTTATGGGGGGATTCCATGCCCAACAGCCCCCCAACACAAACATCATGACTCACTCTCGAGTCACTCTGTTGGTGTGGTGATCATGGCACAGAGTCACTCCAACTGTTCGTGTATGATGCTGATGTCTACAGTGGACTGAGTTGTTGTTTGCTAAACCTACTACATCCTTTGTTCTGAGACCTCTGTGGCCGACGTGTTTTCCTACATCTGTGCATGAATCCCCTAGATGTGCGCAAGCTTCCCTTCAATATTCATTATGATCATGAAGGCCTCATCAATCCATGCTGAATGTGCACTTTGAGAACTACTTCCTTATGGCACGCCACATCCACCTATTCCTTTAATGCTTTGGCTTGCTGCATCCTCGCGAGCCGCTGAGTGAGGACTATTATTTCCACAGTTCCTCTGACGCTTTCATACTATTGCTGGAGTTCGCGTGCTTCTGTCTCTTGCCACTGGGAGTTGGCGTCCTCCTCCAACCTCATGAGGACCTCAAGTTGCTATTCCAGCATGTCAGTATAGTCATGCACTACATATCCAATTTCCTCCAACCCCACTACAATACCATTGGTGCATTGTTCTCTAATTTCCAGGGGAGTGGAAGGTTGCGCCTTCAGCTGCAAGTTAGAAATTTGGAGATTCAACTCGAGCTGCACCTTTGTTGTCTCTTCCATCACATCATGGACTCTAGTTGTGAAATTGTGGATCCGCACTGTGACCGGTAGATTTGTTATGATGGCAAGCTCCGAGACACGTCGGTAAGCATCATCTACCCTGTGCACCAAAATGTTGATTCTGCGACACCAACTCATCACATTGCAAGCTAAGTTGTTCTATGTTTATTTTCTTCTTGCCAAGAACTTGGGTCATGCGGGTCTCCCTAGCCTGCAATTTTGATGTTTTTCCATCCTGTAACTAATACAATGTTTCCCGGGGAAGGGTAGCCAAGCTAAGGCCAAGGTATTTCATCATGCTAAGCAAAAATCGATCCATCGCATTGAGCAACACTAGATATCCCACTAGCAACACTATTTTGTTTGTGATCCTTGTGCTCAACATCTGCTCTACTGCTAAAGTTCCTACTGCAACATGTGTTCACAGGGTACCTTCCTGAGGGGGCCGCACCTATAACTCCTGTAGCTATGCACTGATGGCCGCCATCATAGTCTTATGCTCTTGCATGAAATTCTGAAGCACTTCACTTTTGATATCACAAATAGTCTCGTCGATGTCATGGAGATCATCTTCTGTTAAGGTGATCGGGTCAATGTCCAACTTCAATTCCTTGACCTTCTTCCTTAGGCCCGATCTCTCTGCGATTCATGGTTGCTTTAATTGTGTGGACGCGGCCCCTCGATCCATGATCCCCTTTATCATTTTTTTTGCCTTTGCCTCCTGCACTGAGAACGTTGGTTGGCCCCTGTCTACCTGTGCTATTGTTGCCTCTGCTACGTGTGCTGTTATTGCTGCTTCTGTGGCCTTCTTCTGCTCTGTGGCTTTCTATCCTGCTTCATGCCCTGCCCTACTTCAGCTACTACTTTTTCGCTCCGCCTTTTCTTTGCCAATTGAATGATGCGTAGCTTAGAATCATCCTTTTCCCTCTGGGCTGCCGCCTTCTCCAATTCTACCAAGTCTAGAGTGCACCTTTCAGGAGGCCATGTCTCCAAGATAGTAAAAATTTCACCATCAATGGCTACAAATGAGCACCCATGAAGATTTTTGTGTCACGAATCTATTTCACATCCTTGGTGGCCAAGAGCAAACCATACTTCAAGGCCTCTGGTAATTCTCTGTCAATGTTGGGGAATTGACTGTCCTCTGGCAGTTCTCCTTCTACTAGCAATACGGATAATAAAAACCATGCATAGTGGAAGGTCTTACCCTACTTCTAGGCTTTGCAATAGTTTGTCGAAAATTCCTCGCAGAGGAATTTAGCCTAGTTGAACTAGACTCCCTCCACACACTACTTGGCTAGTGTGACCATTGGCATTGGTACCTCATCAGCGTAGCATTTTCTCATAAATTTACCTGCTAGAGGTTGAGTTGCTATGTGCACCCCCTTGTCCTTGATGCTAGAGATGGCGTAGCCCCTCTTATTTTTCTCCAACTTATACTTTGGCTTCATGGTTTCTGCAAGAGCCAAATCGCTACCTTTTTCGGCTATAGTCATGGGGTCCTTTCCCTTACAGGGGAGCCAAGAGATATGATGAATGAGGTATGTCGTTATGTGAATAGGCTCCTCCAGCCATAGATACCCATCATGCACCAGACAGAGTAGCTGTCTGATGATGAAAATGGTGATGGGCACGTGGTGGAAATGTGGTATGCATAAGAAGTGCAATAACCCAACCTTTTCCACACCATGCAACCATTTTTGCAGCTCTAACATTATCACTGCCCCCTCAGTATTCTGCTTCATTAAGTTCCTGGTCTCTAGGTGTGGAAACTTATCACTATCAGTGAGGTCCCATCCTTCGAATTTCATGGTTGGCATGTGGCCTAGGTGCATGCCCTCAAATACAATGCCATCAGGGAGGAGCTGGGTTTGGAGTGAGCTTTTCATTTCGTTCAGGTCCTTTGGCACTTTGGATTTCCCTTTCAATAGAGGGACATCCGCTAGTAGTTTTGTTGCAGAGTGCAATGGTTGGATATCCTCCTCCATGTCTTCTTCTTCTTCTGTTGTAGAAATCATGGCCTATAAGTCTTCTTCCTCCTTGTCTATTTCTATTATGATTACTTTCCCCTTCTCTTCCACGGATAGTTTGTTGTGTCATGGATTCCTCAGGGACATGCGTATTGGACCGATTACCTATTTATTGTTCTTGGGCTGTAGCGTTCGTGGTGATTTGGTGATTTCTGTCACCACCCCGACACCTTCTACGACATTGCCTACCATTTGGGTTTATGCGGTCTCACCGATGGTTACCTCTTCAATTCCCAATCCATCCTTAGTGGTTGTCATCATCTCTAGACTATATTTTGTCTCTCGCAAACTTACGGGCTCAATTATTGCTCGACTCTCACCACTTTGTGCTTTGCTAAAGCGTTCAATTCTCAAATGACCAAGTGCTGTTTTTTGGCTAGCCCTTTGAGTTTTATAGTGCCTTTCGAATTTGAATTCAATCGCTCCACAAAATTTCGGGCCATTAATGCTTTCTTGGTAGCTTATTTTCCAAAATATTACCCATAACTCACATCTTAAATGCTTGTTGCCCACTCCATTTGCGCTGAAATCGGAAATCCCATTATGAATAGTGACACCAACAGTCACTTCCGAGCCAACCCACATGACAGTGCAACCCTGCATGCATGGTGGCGAACCCTGTGACATTCTAATTCTGCGCGCATCTCCAATATCGCGTAGCCCCTAGGTAGAATATTTTACAGTCCCTCGCTCCCTTTCAATTGCATGGAGTGCTAAGACAATTCTTCCTACGACTAGTTAGGTAGTTACACCACTCATGCGAGGCTTTATCCCGTTCTCCAACATGGTTTCAGAGAATCCTCATCTCCCATTGTGGTGATCTACATCACGCGCTCTTCTATTTTTAATGTGCTACCCTGGTTACTATATTTGGCGATATGATGTCCCAGCCATAGGAGCAAACTCACCAATTCTTAGTGATAGTCCTCCAATTCGTCAGTATGATCGTACACACCTTACCTTTCCATCCTTGGTTTATCGATGAAAAATTCTTCCATTATTTCATTTTCCAGCCTCTTGACCTCTGCATCCATTAAAGGGCTTTTCTCCCTTAGCCGTACCTAGTCTTTTTCAAGTTCACGAAGTTTAAATTTTCCTCGACAAATTTCTTCCTGAAGTCTTATATGTTCTACTTCACATAGCTATGTGATTTCTTTGTTTTGATCTACGCAGATCATTGTATCTATGGGTGCTATTACGCATGGACTCGGCTTTGCATGCTCCATAAGCTTTTGAGCCCTTTTTTCATACTTCAGATTTAGAACTGCTCTCGCAGTCAAGGTTTTGCACATGGTCCTATAGGCCCATCGAACCAGTGGTACATACACCAGTCAGTGCATTTCACATGGTGGACCCTGTTCAACACTTCTCACACCTTGTCAAAGGCTTCCCCACATATGGTTTTGGGTGCACTAGGTTGTATCATACTTCGTCGTTCCTGCACTTGTCCTGCCTAATTTTGCATCTTGTTCCTATTTTCGATCGTGAAAGTGGTGTTTGTTTGTGCGGGTTGCATAACATACGCCTATACCCATCTGGAAAGGTACGCACACAAGCTGTTTCGTCCATCATGCCAGGCTTCCATCCTCATCTGAGGCTCCCCAAATCATAAGTGCAACATCTTTTTGCATTCACACCAGTCCTTGAAACTCTGCAAGTGCGTACCCCACCACATTGTAGGTGTACCGCACAATGCCCATTTCAGAGCGTTAAAACGCTTCTCTTCTAGCACTGCGCTCTCAAATTTGTTCAGGAATTCATCGACTGATGTCAACTCACTGTGCATCGGCAGATCCCTAACCTCTGTTGTCATGTAGCGCAGTGATCTTATCATCATGTTGCAATTGAGCGTGGTTACCTCGTGTAATCGATTCTACCATTGTTCTATTTCTTCGTCGGAATCTGAACTATAGGAGCTTTCACGCTCCCACAAAATTCTGCCATCTACTATTGGATTCATCCAATCCTGCTCTCGAGTGGTTATCTTGTGGATACATTCAAGATCATCATCATTATCATTGTCGTGCACCGGTGTTGTGTAGCATGATCCTTCCGTAGGGTCTAAAGCTACCACTACGCGTAGTGACTTTTTCTCAAAAATCATTTTGCGCTTCTTCAAATCTATGATTTCGTTTATATCAGTGGCCCAATCTATCCCCAGTAACATGAGATAGGGATTGTTCTCATCGACAATCTCTATCGCTGCGAAAACTGCAAGCGCACTTGCATCTTCGATGCCTACTGTTATCCCCTATAATCTTCCCATTAGTAGGATCTTCTATTGGTTCACCATTCGCAATTGAATGGGAGACCATTGCAATGCGAGCTTGCCCATTCATTCCCATGTTTGCTTTGGTAGTACATTCGCATTTGATCCTATATCTAGAATCACTTGATCCATTTCATATTCTTTGATTTGTGTAATCAATCTCATTTCCTTTCCTGTTCATGATGTGTGCTTTCCAAGCTTGCGAGCTACATGCGGTTCTTCCGACCTAGTGCACCTAGTGATCAGCTCCTCCAGTCCTTTCATAGCCTTGCTGTCACACAACAGATTAGTACATGTCTCTAGAAAGGAAGTGATAATTGAAATATCCATCTTCGGCTCTAGTTGATCCTTACTACTTGAAGTAGAGGCCTCCATGAAGCTCTTCTTAGCTTCCATGAATGTCTCCTTCACGTACTTCACATCAAATTTAGGTTCCTTTGTAAGATCCTTGCGAACCCATGCACTTTCTTCAGGCTGCTTACCTTTGTCATCTCTTGTCGTGATACCACTTCAAAGCATAATGTTTACATTCAGGTCCTCTTCGCTCGGCTCAGACCTCATCATTTGCAAATTCTAAGTCGGGGGAGGCTAGAGTATCCCATTATCGTGCAGTCTCACTATCAGTGTAGGGCAATCCTCCATCTCATGATCAAACTGATTACAATATAAACATGATGCTCTAAATCGATTCATACGATTGTGGGCATAATGCCCCAACCCTCCGCAATTATAACAAATCAGCTATTTGCGACCCCTTCCTGGTCCCATTTGACCTCGACCTCGACCTCTTCCTCGCCCTTGAAATCTAGCGCTCACCATCGTTGCATTTGGATTGAGGGCTCATGTTTTGGTCTGCACTCTGTAGGCAGGAGTCTGATCCATCATTAGTTCATAACTTCTATATGTGTGCTCACTAAGGCCTACCCACTTGTAGAGTTTATAGAACCATTGTTGGGATGTCTGCATATACTTCTACAAGAGATGACAATTATTGATAGCATGTTTTCCTCCTATCTCACAAATCACGCACCATACTACAGGTGTCGTGCTAGGTCCTACTTGTGCTTCTGTTATTAATGGTGCAACCCTCCTCCCTCAAAGTAATTGGCGAATACTGGACAATGGTCCTTGTCATGCCCCTGGCCTTGAAATTTTATGCACCATACCTCCTCACTCGCCTCTGGTCGAGTTGTCCTATCCTATTTCAAACTGTGCATTTCCAGACACAAATTTTTCAACTGCGCATGGATTTGTTAGACTCCTAGAGAAGGAACTTGTATACATGTCTCATCCAGTCTCATTGCTATGTCCAAAGCTTCAGCCTAGGGGGATAGCTTTTGTTGTGACAACGCCATCCTTAAATGCAGTGTTAGTGATGCCACAAACCATGCTCGGTGTTATCTATCCATCAACGTCATGTTGGCTTCGTGAATCATACTCTTCAGTCTCTGGTCTAGATCCCATAGGGTCTCGCATGGAAGCATCATGATTTCCTTAAACCCAATAATCAATTTTGTGTCTGATTTTGGCTTGCTAAATTCCCTATTCAACGCGACCTTGATACCTGCGATCCCCACGTTTGGATGGTCATTAGAATGCTTAATATACCATGTTAGTGAGTGATCCTGTAACGCGCTTACCAGTGTTTCCTTCTTTATATTGTCGTCCATGACTCCTTGTGCTTCCCATACAACCTTTACTATGAACCAAAATTGGTTCAGATGTTCGTTCCCTACTCCTCTAAATACTGGCAATTTTATCATGCTCACCATATTGAACTGTGATGGTGGCGGAGGTGGTGTTGGTGGAGATGGGGGTGACAATGGTGAAACCAGTGTTGATGTAGGTGGGGGTGGTATGTACAGAATTCCCTACCTTATTAGACATATCACACTTCTCGGAGAAACTTTGACAACCTCTTCCTCACTTTCCCACCGCGAAAAAATCAAGGGGCTATTTTCTATCTCTATGCTACCTTCATTTCCATAGATCCTCACAGTTTGCATAGTCCCAAACTTCAATTTATTCGCATAACCCACTTTTCACACAATAGCATTTTAATCCAGTTGTTTAATGATTTAATGTACTTACCTCACGGTCCCTTGAGGAAGCAACGTTCTGCCACACTATAGCTGACTATCATATCTACCACGAACTCAGTGATAAATCCTCCTATAATTCAATTGAGCCAATGGTCCACAATGAGCATGATCTTATCTTCTGATGCTTCTAGTCTGTTAACCAGTTCTAGAGTCCACACAATCTGTTTATTGAGCCTACACCTTCCCTAACTATCTGTTGGCTTTGTGATGCACTCATACAACTCAGAGGGGAAGGACTCAAAGAAAATTTCATGGATTTTCGTATATAAGTAGCGCTCCAACCATTGTTCCTTTGATACTTGCGGATTCATGTTTTCCTGTGCAGCAAAATAGTGAATCTTTCTATCCAACCACCCTTTAATTTCTTAGTTTGTTGGATTCCAGTGACACGACATCTGACATCCCTCATGCAGATCTCGATCGTGGCAACGAAACCAATTGTTGGCTTGTTGAGGCTTGATCCAAGTTCAAAGGCGATTTAGCCAAACAAATCCTGGTACTAATGGCCCTTTCGGCAACAGTCCATGGAGTGCGGACTAAGGTCTCATCCAGAGTAGTATGGGAGGGTGTTGGAACCAGGTTTCCACACCCTCGAGATGTCTCATGGTTTTAAGGGGTCGGCGATTACACACGTTGCTATACCCACTTACCCGTACCTTGCCGTCAGTGATGTTGTCTTCACGTAACCCTACTGAGCACCTGAATAGTGTTATTACCCAAGTCCTTGCTAGTAACCCTTTCTTAGTTGATTAACATAGCTTATTTGTATGCTTTCGGTTATACTTAATGATATTCACAGTTCATACAAAGTGCACCTAGTAAATAAATATTATAATTGCAAATGACATCAAACATATAATAACTCAGAAAAGATACACATAATTCAGATAAAACTTCTCTTTATGATTCTCTTCCTTCGGTTGCAGACTCTATTCCACCCTGCACACTCAGTTGCAGGGGTCTGCCCACTTAGTTGCGGTCTCTATTAGGCCTCTAGGCATTTAGTTGCAGACTCTACTAAGCTTGTGTGCACTCAGCTACAGAGCCTATCTCTATTATTATGACCCAAGATACACTTGAACACTTGCTCTATACCTCTATCTCATACTTCGCTTTCACTTTTTCCCTTTTCAACTTAGAGCCTCACTCTATTTATACAATCCCATGGTCTACAGACCATGGGTAGGTCGACAATACATTCAAACTTAGGGTAGACAACCATATGACTCTAACATACATTTTGCACCCGTAATTTGCAGAGCTTTACAATAATATCACTCAAAACATGGGCTTTGAGCCCCAGAACATGCTATGGGACATGATGTGGGGGCATTCCATGACCAAAACAAACTCTTCGCACCCTATGATGGAATTTTAAAATGTAGGAATCAATGCTAGAAATTTATAATGAGAGGATACAAGATATCACCAATTCTCAAACCTACTCCCATGATGCTGAGAAGCAATATGTGGTGAAACATGATGTAAAGAAGATGTGTAATTCAACGAAAACCCAAAATAGACCATAAACAATATTTATAAAATAACCCAAAAATTAAAATTTAAAACCAAAACCAAAAATAGCGACGAAACAATACTTTATAGGATATAATCCAAAAAGAAGGATATGCTAATGCAAAAAAGAAGTGAACTTTACAATGAATTTGTAATAGAAAGAGTTGGGGTTATAATATGTTACAGTAACAAACAAATATGAAATGCAAATTACTTAACCTAGTGAAACGAAAAACGAAGATATAATTTGCTATGTCTGAGAAAACATATACTATGCCTATGCTTGGTTGGTGGCAAGGCTCATCATAAGGGCCTTATACCATATTAAAACAAAGATTTAATTCTTGTCAAACTCCCGAGGTTGGAATTTTAAAATGTAGGAATAAGTGCCGGAAATTTATAATGAGAACATATAAGATATGATGCTAGAAGCAAGATGTGGTGAAACATGATGTGTAATTTTATTTTATTTTCAAATTAAATTCGATTTGTACCATATGGTTCCCCGCATGTGATGTAAACAAGATATGTAATTCTTTTCTTTTCTTTTCTCAAATTAAATTTCCCTATCCACCAATTTCTTAGGGATTTGAGATTATTCCAATTCTCAAATTAAATTTTCCCACCCACCAATTTCCTAGGGATTTGAGATTATTCCATTTCTAATAAGTTCAGATTTGAATTAGATGTGGAAACTAATATATAAGCAACTTTTATTTAGAAAAATGGTCCATTTTAGAATAAGATGTGTAATTATTATGAGGTAAACAAGATGTGTAATTCCTTTCCTTTCCCACCAATTTCCTAGGGATTTGGGATTATTCCAATTCCAATAAGTTGGTATGTGAACTAGATGTGGAAATTAATATATAAGCAACTTTTATTTAGAAAAATGGTCCATTTTAGAATAAGATGTGTAATTATTATGATGTAAATAAGATGTGTAATTCCTTTCTTTTTTTCTCAAATTAAATTCCTTGCACATGATGTAAACAATATGTGTAATTATTTTCTTTTCTTTTCTCAAATTAAATTTCCCCACCCACCAATTTTCTAGGGATTTGAAATTATTCCAATTCTAATAAGTTCATATTCGAATTAGATGTGGAAATTAATATATAAGCAAATTTTATTTAGCAAAATGGTCCATTTTAGAATAAGATGTGTAATTATTATGATGTAAACAAGATGTGTAATTCCTTTCCTTTTTCTCTCAAATTAAATTTCACTGCCCACCAATTTCCTAAGGATTTGAGATTATTCCAATTCTAATAAGTTCAAATTGCAATTAGATGTGGAAATTAATATATAAGCAAATTTTATTTACCAAAATGGTCCATTTTAGAATAACATGTGTATTTATTTTTTCTTCTCAAGTTAAAGTTACCCATAACTTTTTTATACATAGTTACTTGGTAAGACATTCTTCACCTTGCAATAGTTTTTTTGTTATATTTATAAAATGTTGGCCATATCAACCACATTAATATTTATAATGTTGTTTTACTAATTATATTTAATGGTCTCAATATATTTGAATAAGAAAATAAAAAATAACATATCTTGACGAAGTGTGAAAGATTTAAAAAAACACGCATTTAAAACCAGAACCCAAAATAAACCATAAACAATATTTATAAGACATAATCCAAAATTTAAAATTTAAAACCAAAACCAAAAATAACCAATAAACTATACTTTATAGGCTATAATCCAAGAAAAAAGATATGCTAATCCACAAAAGAGGTGAACTTAACAAAGAATTTGTAATAACATAAATAAAAAGTTTGAGAATATTGAGAAAGCAGCACAAGGAGAGTGATAAGATGGTCCAATGTCTTCGTGTTCATGAATTCTAAAGCTAAAAAAGTATGATATTCTAGGCTAACTATAACAAAATACATATTTGGGCAAAGTTCTTAAAACTAATAATACATTGATAAAAATAATATTAATTTCATAAACTACCTCATTAAGAAATCAGGAAAAAAAATAATACAAAATTTCAAATTTTACAACATGAAATCCAACTGTGCATAAAAACAAAATTTAAAAAGAAAAATATGTTGATTTTGTCAATCCATTTCCACTGCACGCCTGTTAAATAAATAAATAAATACTATGCCGAAGATTTAATATTTGTGAAAGAACAAGTTTAAAGCATATCAATAGCCTACGCCAAATTACATCTACCAATCCACTAACATGAAACTGTGGTGAAATTTATAACTTTAATAATTGCCAAATCATGGTTAAACGTATCTTCTGGAAAAATTTTATAAAAAAATCACTTAATCTGGTTAATTGTTTTTGTTAGTTGACTTGCCATAGCTTTTGTTAGTTGACTTGCCATAGCTTTTAGTGATGCTAAAAATTTTCTTATTAAGGTTTAGAAAGTTTTGAAGCTTTGTTATTAATTGCTTATTTGAGTGCTGTGTATAATCAATAAACTAATAAACATATTTCAACCATATAAACAACTTCATTTAAAAAAATAAACTTCTTTTAAAATATGAAACTAACCGTGCATAAAAACAAAATTTAAAAAGAAAAACAGGTTAACTGTGTCGATCCATTTCCGCTCCTACTGTTAAATAAATAAAGAACAAATTTAAAGCATATCAGTTGCTTACGCCAATTTTCATCTACCAATCCACTCCAGGTAAAATTTAAATGAATTCATAGCTTGAAATGGTAGGGAAATTTCTAACTTTAATAATAGCCAATTCAGGGTTTAATGTATTTTCCGGAAGAATTTTATAAAAATCACTTAATATGGTTAAATATTTTTATCATTTGATCTGGTTTATTATTTTTATTATTTAACTTGGCATGGCTTCCATCAAAAATTTATCATTTGATCTGATTCATAAGTTTAATTAATGGCTTCCACCAAGAATTTACCACTAGATCTGGTTCATAAGTCTTATTAATGGCTTCCACCGAGAATTTACCATTTGATCTGGTTCATTATTTTTATTAATTGACTTACCTTGGTTTCCATCATGAACAGTGCTTCAACTTGCTTCGTTCTCCACCTGCTTGAACACCAGTCCAAGCTGTTCGAAATAATTTCTGGATTCATTTATATCAAATTCCTTCATAAACTTAGTAATGCCGTCACTAACCTCAGCATTTTTCCTGCAACAACAAATTCTGTCAAAAATGGTAATGTTATCCATAATGAAACAAAGAAAACATTGAGAATATGAAGATGGAAGGACATATGTTTCTCAGCGTCATTTATCTGGCAGTTTTTTTCAAATTCTGCCATCTAGGGCTTTTCATCATGTTATTTAGTTTAGTACCAGCGTCAGATTTTTTACTCTAGTCTCTCACCAATATTTACAATTTCAGAATGCCAGGCATCCATATTCTCTGCGAACAGGGTTTTCAAACCAGGAGGATGATGGCATGATGCTCCTTCTCTGCGAACAGGGTTTTCAAACCAGGAGGATGATGGCATGATGCAGGAGCATGTGACTCAGAAGGAAAAAGTCTACCAACTTATTCCAAAAAATAAAAAATAAAATCTACAGGCAAGGGAGTGGGGTCCTTTAGCCTGCAGTTTCTATGTTTTTTTTAATTAAAAAATAAGATAAGAGTAGAGAATAAAACATGCTATCTTTTTCAGTTTAAAAAAAATAGGATAACAGTAGAGAATAAAACATGCTCTCTTTTTCACAGATAGATAAGTTGTAATAAAGCTCTTACGCTTTAAATCGTTATGTAAAAATCCTGCTTTTGTAATAGGTAAGGTCTGAGAAGACCTATCCCTTATTAATGAAAAAAAATAAAGTGGCCGCCAAGCTTGAGAAGAGAGGGCGGTGCCAGAAGTATCATTATGAAAATTTCTCCGACATTTCTAGTTCAATGGTTTTCTGATAAAATTCTTGTATAGTCTATTATACTGTGTGTTGAAAGATTTGAATTACCTTCCTATTTTCGCTTGATGCTCACTGTGTATTGGAGCATTCTGATTTGTTTTGGTTCGTTTCTTTTTATTGTGAAACATATTGCTGTCGCCACTTTAATCTCATTTTATTGTAGTCAGAGGAATACTCTATTTGCGCAGAGTGATTGCGACATTCTCTTAAGGGAACAACGGTTGGGCGTGAGGCCTTATCAATACGGGTCTTCAACACTGCATCATAGAAAGCCATTACATTAGTTATGTGAGATCTCAGATGGATAGGAGCTAAACATTACAAGGCCAGCTTAAGGGAGCGCCGATTTCAAGTGGTCATCGCGTGTTGAGTCTTGGAGCTCCACAATAAGCAGGTTATATTATAAGTAATCCTTTTGGAATTACTGCCCGGTAAATGTGTGGCGTCCATAACTCTCAGCAACTGAGAAAGGAACTTGAGAGCAATCCAGAGAAAAGTTAACATTTTATACTTTTATGAAGAGGATGGCAATAGACTTCTATGAACATTTTAATGGAATTCTGTGATTTCATTGTCATCAATCCACAGGGTGTATCGGGATCCAAACCTTAATGTATGCATAAGTGCATGCGTAGGATTATATAATATGTTTTTCCACACTGAATATCAGAAGGCCATTCTGAGATTGAGTTGGGGATTCATGAAGATTTATGAGACTCATCGCATGAGATTACTGTAAGCTGTGCTTGCAATTCATTGGAGGAAAGATTGCCAAGGTGCCCAAGTTACTATCAGGCTCACCTGCTAATTCTTCAAGATTCATGAGATTCAGAGCATAAACTCATTGTAAACAGTGATTGCAATTCGTTGGAGGAAAGATTGCCAAGGCCCGCTTACTAATTCCTCGGGATATATGAGATTCAAAGCATGAGATCACTATAATCGTTAATTACAATTCACTCAAAGAAAGATTTCTAAGGTACCGAAGTTGGGATTAGGCAAGATGATAAAGGAAGGCATTTCTGCGTTCTAGATGTATGCAAGTCCGTGTATATGATCTACTTATGGCACAAGATGTATAGACTATGAGTAAAGCCGTTAAAAGCAACAGCGTTGATGTGTTGGATACCTTAAACAATTGAGGCAATGAAGTTATCAGTTTAATGACTGATACGCCTGAAGACGCTTCAAGGACAATCGAGACTGATATTCAGCAGATTGCCGCCAAATTGGGAAGATTATCCCTAACGTCTGCACCCTCGCCATCATTAGTGGTATCAGAGCAATCAACTGACATTGAATTGAATCTCAGGAGCAGGAGAAGGATGGCTTTCAGAGTTGGAAGAGGACGAGGACGTGGTGGAAGAGGATGGCCTGTTACGAATGCTGACATAATGGGAACCATAGAAGAGCTGCGAGCTAGATTGGATGCGTTAACTTCAGACATAAACATAGTTGATGGAGATGTCAGTGAGCTCGAAGTTGAAGCTACAGAAGAGGAAGCTATACAGGTTACTCCTGAGATGAGGTTCTTTCAGTCAGTGCTGAAATCCACAACAAGGCCATGGAACCAATTAGTACCAGTATACCAAGGAGGACTGAATCCAGAAGAATTGATCGACTAGATTAATAGCATGGAGAAATTCTTCGATTATGAAGAAACAGAAAATGAGAAGAAAGTAAAGTTTGTTGTCACCAAATTAAAATGCCATGCAGTGCTCTAGTGGGATGATGTGCAAGCGGAAAGGAGGAGACTTGGTAAGAAGCCAATAAAGAATTGGAGCAGAATGGTAGCAAAGTTAAAAGGTAAGTTTTTGCCCAGTAATTATCAACAAACATCGTTTAGACAAATGCAAAATCTTATACAGAGCTCTTTAACAGTGAAAGAATATACAAAAGAGTTTTATAAAGTGAGTATAAGAGCTGGAGAAGCCCAAGATACAGATGAGAAGGTGGCTAGATATATGAATGGCCTCATGATGCAAATTCAGGATGAGATAAGTTTGTTGTCTCCAAAAACAGTAGAGGAAGTTTATCAGATAGTGCTGAAAGCTGAGGAAAAACTCACGCGGAAGCAGTCTACCAGAGGGAGAGGGACTTTCAAAGGAAAAGGAAGTCAAGGTGGTAGTGGAAGATCTACAACACCTAAAGAAGGAGCTAGCAGTAGCTCAACCCAGCATGAACCCACAGGAGGTGATGCAAGAGGCAGAGGGAGTTTTTCTAGAGGAAGAGGAGGTAGAGAAATAAGATGTTACAGATGTAATAAGCTAAGACATAGAGCTTTTGAGTGCCCAGTGAATGCAGAAACAAAACAGAGGAATGCAATTGTTGCTCCAGTTGAGGGAGAGGCACCAGTGGTAGCAGTACCAGAAGAAGAAAATATACCGGAAAGAGGAGAATGTTTGGTAGTTAATAAAGTTTTGCTTAAGCCAGCAAAGGAGATGGCTGAACCAGCACAAAGGAAGACTTTATTTAGGACGGTGTGCAAAGTCCAAGGGAAATGTTTCCAGATGATCATTGATAGTGGCAGCACTGATAATTTGGTTTCTACAGAAGTAGTGGAAAAATTGAAGCTGAAGACAATGAAGCATCCAACACCTTATAAAGTGTCATGGTTGCAAAAGGGACATCATCTATTGGTAAATGAATAATGTGAAGTGGAATGTCAAGTGGGCAAGTACAAAGATAAAATTGTTTTTGATGTGATGCCTATGGACGTGTGTCACATATTGCTTGGAAGAACTTGGCAATATGACAGAGGAGCCATACATGATGGGAAGAGAAACACCTGCAAGTTTGGAAAAGATGGTGTCAATCATACGTTGCTGCCTCTGCAAGAAGAAGATTTAGCGGGACAGAAGACTGATCCAAAAACTCTGTTACTTGGAGGAAGGGAATACTTGGAGCAGATGATGGATGTACAGTTGAGACGGGAAGAACTCAGAGCAGCTGAGTTGGAAGAGGAGGTTTCCATTGGTGAAACAGAGGAGAAGATCATTGATTATTTCTTGAGTTATTGGGTAAATCCAGATCAGCTGGATAATGTAAAACCGTGTATTTTTGTAGCTGACAATTGTGATGTGATTACAGGTTTTACTGAGGAGGATGTGCAATCTTGTGAAACTGTCACAGCACAAGAGGAAGTTCTTATGGATACAAAAGAAGTGGATCAGTCTGTAGCACGTATAAGTGAAGCAACAATTGAGACTGTTGAACTTTGTGATTTTCAAAATGAAAGTTTGTGTGTGAATGCAGAGACTATAAGTAATGATGGTAAGCTTCAACAATGCCACAGAGAAATTGCATTTTTGGAATACTTGTTGGAGAATCTAGAGTATGATAGGGAGATGGTAGAAGAAAGAGTTCAGTGTAGTGAACAAGAGGAAAAAGACATCATGGAAACAGATGGTATGAGAGGAAGACTAGTTGATAGTCTTGAGAATTCTTTAGAGAATTCTTTGGGCAGAGAGAATCAACATACTGATGTGCTGATTGAGATGGAGAATTCAGAACAGCATACTGAAATGCTGGCAGAGGGAAGTAAGGCACTGATGCCTTATGATTTTTGTTTTAACAAGTCTTTTGTGAATGCAGGTATTATCGCAGGTGTTGAAGGACATTTGACTTAGTTGAGCAATCAAATGAAAGAGAAAGACGAGAATTCTGTGGAAATTTCTAATCCATGGGATGAGGACCTTATGTTGCTGGAAAGGATGCTGAATGATCAGAATTCAGTGCAGAAAGAATCTCAATTTCAGAATTGGGACTTACACATGCATAAAGATGAAGATAGCAAAAAGGAGTATACAAAGTACCAGTCCAGTAAGTTGCTGATAGGAGAAGGCAAGGAAGAAGTTTTCCGTTGTAGAAGACAAGAGGGCATGGATGATTGGGTGGCAGTAAGAAATGAGAAGGTAAGAACGGAAACAAGTATAGAAGCAAGAAGTCAGCAAGTGACGGTAAAAATTGAACGAGTAAGAACTGAGCAAGCCGTCTTAGCTGAGCAGGCAACAAGAAATCAACAAATTGAAGATTTATTGGACAAGGAAATTGAATTAATCAGAAGAATCATGTTGAAAGTGTCTCAGAGGAAGACATCAGCAAGGAAGAGAAGCAGCAGAAGCAGCAGCAAAATGAAAACAGGGACAGATTGTGAAAGTGCAGCTAGTGGAGCAAGACAACATAAGATATGGAGACTAGGAGAAAAGCAGCATACAACAACAGAAATTGATGATGAGTTACAAAACAAAATGTGGGATCCAGGTGGACAAAGATTTAAAGAAAGCATGATCAGGAGATCATGATCATTTTCTACCTTGAGTCTGATGCAGGAGCATGTGACTCAGAAGGAAAAACTCTTCCAACTTATTCCAAAAAATAAAAATAAAAATCTACAGGCAAGGGAGTGGGGTCCTTTAGCCTGCAGTTTCTATGTTTTTTTAGTTAAAAAATAGGATAAGAGTAGAGAATAAAACATGTTATCTTTTTCACAGATAGATAAGTTGTAATAAAGCTCTTATGCTCTAAATCGTTATGTAAAAAGCCTACTTTTGTAATAGGTAAGGTCTGAGAAGACCTATCCCTTATTAATGAAAAAAATAAAGTCGCCGCCAAGCTTGAGAAGAGAGGGCGGTGCCAGAAGTATCATTATGAAAATTTCTCTGGCGTTTCTAGTTCAATAGTTTTCTGATAAAATGCTTGTATAGTCTATTATACTGTGTGTTGAAAGATTTGAATTACCTTCCTATTTTCCACTTGATGCTTACTGTGTATTGGAGCATTCTGATTCGTTTTGGTTCGTTTCTTTTTATTGTGAAACATATTGCTGCCGCCACTTTAATCTCATTTTATTACAGTCAGAGGAATACTTTGTTTGTGCAAAGTGATTGCGACATTCTCTTAAGGGAACAACGGTTGGGCGTGAGGCCTTAGCAATACGGGTCCTCAACACTACATCATAGAAAGCCATTACATTAGTTATGTGAGATCTCAAATGGATAGGAGCTGAACATTACAAGGCCAGCCTAAGGGAGCGTCGATTTTAAGTGGGCATCGCGTGTTGAGTCTTGGAGCTCCGCGATAAGGAAAGAAACAATATAAAGCGGTTTATATTATAAGTAATCCTTTTGGAATTACTGTTCGGTAAATGTGTGGTGTCCATAACTCTCAGCAATTGAGAAAGGAGCTTGAGAACAATCCAGACAAAAGTTAACGTTTTATACTTTTATGAAGAGGATGGCAATAGACTTCTATGAACATTTTAATGGAATTCTGTGATTTCATTGTCATCAATCCACAGGGTGTATCGAGATCCAAACCTTAATATATGCATAAGTGCATGTGTAGGATTATATAATACGTTTTTCCACGCTAAATATCAGAAGGCCGTTCTGAGTTTGAGTTGGGGATTCACGAAGATTTATGAGACTCATCGCATGAGATTACTGTAAGTTGTGCTCGCAATTCGCTGGAGGAAAGATTGCCAAGGTGCCCAAGTTACTATGAGGCTCAGCTGCTAATTCTTCAAGATTCATGAGATTCAAAGCATAAGCTCATTGTAAACAGTGATTGCAGTTCGTTGGAGGAAAGATTGCCAAGGCCCGCTTACTAATTCCTCGGGATATATGAGATTCAAAGCATGAGATCACTATAATCGTTAATTACAATTCACTCAAAGAAAGATTTCTAAAGTACCGAAGTTGGGATTAGGCAAGATGATGAAGGAAGGCATGTGTGCGTTCTAGATGTATGCAAGTCTGTGTATATGATCTACTTATGGCACAAGATGTATAGCCTATGAGCAAAGCCGTTAAAAGCAATACCATTGATGTGTTGGATACCTTAAACAATTGAGGCAATGAAGTTATCAGTTTAATGACTGATATGCCTGAAGACGCTTCAAGGACAATCGAGACTAATATTCAGGAGATTGCCGCCAAATTGGGAAGATTATCCCTAACGTCTGCACCCTCGCCATCACGGCATCGGTCTTGTGACTTTGAATCTTCGAAATAAAGAAAATGTTTGCTTCTTTGTGCGGTCGGACACTAGCCCTTGCTCAGCTCCACTTCCTGAAAAACTACCCTTTGTAGTTCAGTGATTAGCAAGGATCGGTCAGTGACTGGAAAACTACTTAACTACCCTTTGTAGTTCAGTTATTAACAAGGATGGGTCTGTGACTTGAAAACTACTTCAACTACCTTGACTGCAACATTCTCCACCCGACACCTGATCCAACGCTTTAAAATGTTCCAATCGTCTAACACACAGTGTCAACGGCCTACCAAATTACAGAGTCTTATGGGAGGGGAGTCTTTTCTAGAAGGAAACGCCCTACGACGTAATTAAAACAAAATTACACGAAATTCATATAAAGAAATCCTCGTATACTATACCTACACACAATTTCTAAATGAAAGGGAAAAGTGACCTCCATCTTCAGTAATTTTGAATAAATCATTTCTAAAAGTACATATACACTCTTATACTTATTTAAAAAAATACACATTATATATCTATAATTAAGTATTTATATAATAAATATATGAACACATATTCATCTACATATATTTGAACCTATAAATATTAATATTAATACTCAATGAGTAATAAAAGAAACTGATTTTAATTTTTGTAAAACTTGGAATATAGTAATTAATTAGAAACCAGAAAAAAATGTATATATATCATTAACTTATTTTTAAAATAATCTACAACCGTAATCCTATAGAATGATTAACGGTCTTAAACAATTATTAATAATTTCACACAATCCTTTTTCACACCAGACTTACGGAATTGCAGTCAATGGGATGCTCATAATCATGATAGTAGTGATTCAAATCGAAATTGACATCTACGATTTTTATAATAAAATAATTCAAATTGTCTATGAGTTTCAATTTCTGGTGATTATGAGCATTGCATTGACAGGAATTCATATCCAAATTCACACCTCGAATACTTATGATAATGTGATCCAAATTATATTTAGCACAGTTTCAATTTATCAACAATCTAAGATCTGTAAAGTACGAGTCATGCATCTCGCTCTATCGATATAATGTAGTGTAAGTGTTAATTCGAGTAAACAGGTGCTCTTTGTGTGGGTAAACCATTAGAGATTATCGTAGATTAAGAATGGGTTGGGAAATGTTTGGAAACATCCCACCCATTCTCCACACACTGAAATTGTGTCCACAATATATATACTTAATACTTTAGTATACCTACCGTAGGCATGGATTTGTGTCCACTATATATATATATATATATTTAACACTTTATTATAT